>JAVTVY010016024.1:0-68409 GCA_036873755.1 Hanleya hanleyi | reverse complement strand
CTGGTATCATCCTTCAGATTAGCCTGTGAGCAACAATGATAAAATTTACTGAGGGTGAAACAAAGCTGTCCTGCAAGCCACCCAAGGAATTTATCAGCTTGTGCTGGGACATTTTGTTGGTATCATGTAAGTTGTTTAGTAGTTTACTCATTCAAATCTCCATACCATATTTTCTGTTATTCAACAGACAAATTTCTTACTGGTTTTAATTGTTTAAGTTTTACTGGGTTTCAACTGCTACAGATATAGTACTGATACTGTAGAAATGGGTAGTGTGAATTTAATTATTCCATGTTTAGTACAATTTGTTCACATGAATGGTGGAATGTCTGGACTCTCAAATGAAAGTGTGTTATACATGTATAGCTCCAGCATGTCAGGTTTGAGGAACAAACATAGTTGCAATTAAGATATAACCAAAGAAATTTCATGACAATTATTGAATCTAAGTAGGCCCCTACCTAACAAAATTAGCTTAATAAAAAAGGCCTTCCTGGCGTAAATTGTTTTCTTTTGAGAGAGAATGGTATTTTCTGGGTTAAGAATTTCCTGTATAAAGATAGGTTGTTCAAGGAGGCTTGGTTTTTGCGGCTGTTGTGTGCATCAAGGGTATGGAAACATGATATATGCACCCAGAGCCCTGATCTACAGCTGTATAAAACTCAACATCTGGCATTGACGGCATGTTTAAAGGGTCTTAATTTATTTTCTTCGGGTAGAATTTAACTAGATAAAGTAACTTTGATTGTACTTCTTGAATATTGACTATATATCACACTGGGATATAATTTAAACAAAAACATTACATGTGTAATTATGTCTAAATTTTCTTGTCATTTCAAATTTTGATTCCTTGATTAAGGGATACAGAATCACTGCCACGGAGTGTGTTGGTGTGTCACAGAATCACTGCCACAGAGTGTGTTGGTGTGTCACAGATTCACATCAGCACAGTAACTGGTAAACTATTCATTCAATCCCATCACTTTTAATCTTCTTCAAAATATTCAATACTGTTTTAATCGAAAATTTCTGGTGATTTTTGATGAAAATCTCTGGTGATTCTGACTTGGGCTGCATGTGCCCATCTTAATATAGGCAGGATTTCAACTTGGGGCGGGGGCGGGGGATTGCCAAGAGCTCAGTGCCTGTCCTAATGCCTACCTTACTTCGTAGGTCCTATGACGCATAGTCACACTGCCATGTAATTAATAGAGAAATTATATATGTCCTATGTTAGTGGCAACATCGTTTCCATAGGCAGAAAAGAAACCTCGTGATCACAGTTGCTTGTTTGTAGGATATTTGATGGAAGATAATGGAAATAAACATGACAAACGTCTGAGCTATATACTCCACGTACACATATTTATTGCACGAGTTTACAACTCTTGTGCCGGAACCTTATATTCAGGAGATGAATTAATGGAAATAATAAATAAAATTCAAATCTATTTTTTTTTCTCAGACTCAAAGTCATTCCCAATGATGTCAAGACAAACAAAATCCCAGTTACCCGAGATTTATTTTTATGTTCTACATCATACCTCCCTATGACATAGAAAATGAGTACTCTTAGAAAAGGATTTATTATATATTTGGCAGTGTGACTAACGTCACAGGACCTACGAAGTAGGGTAGGCATTAGGACTCCGACGTGCACTGATCTCTTCGAAATCCCTCCGGCCCAATTTGAAATCCTGCCTATATTACGATGCGCACAGCCCAAGTCAGAATCACCAGTGATTTTCGTCAAAACTCACCAGCAATATTTATCAAAAGTAGGTCAGCTCAGAACTTGCTGGTAACAATCCCCTAATGCATCTTCGTGCCAAAAATCAAGGTTCTAATGTCAATGGTTCTCCTTATTTTGCCGACGAAAGGATTCGGATGGACTCACTCACTCACTGACTGATTGACTAGTGGACAATTTGCAGATGGTAGCCTACTTCGTAGGAATATTTATTAATTGTCAAAGTTATTGAAAAAATACGTAGGCATCTACCATCAAATATTTTACAAGTCCGGCAACTGTGCCTCTGGTGTTGCCAACTTTGAATGGAGCTCCGAGATGTAATATAAATATACGTCAAACAGGTAGGTTATCGGTTATAGATCTTTATTACTTGTCTTACATTCCTACTGCAGTTGATGTACATAGTTGACTCACAAACTTCCTGCAAAATCTCTAACACACTACTCATTGGAGCCGTCTTCGCACCTGTAAAAGTCAAAATAAGACTCATTGAAAGTGATTCATTGAAACAGGCAAGACTTTCGCCATTAAAAGACTATTTGAGTCACTTTTCAAATAGCTAAAATTCATATATACTCGTCTTCCTCGTAGCTATCCCATGCCGGTAATACAAATGTGTATTTATCGCGCACTTACTTTTAGCTTGTGCCCTGCCTGGCATGATTTTGTTGAGAGTGTGGTAAAAAGAATACAAATCAGCCGAAATGGACGCCAAAAGCGTCACGTTTCAGCGAAAAGTTGGAACTTGCACACCATCACCGTCGTACGCTGGCGCAGGTACCTAGTGGATAATTAAAACATGTACTGATGCGCACATGTAGCTCAGTTATGTATTGGAGGACGCATCAACACTAAGGTCTGATCATCGACTGCTCTGGAGGTCTGCTTTGAAGTAAACTGGAATTTTTCTCTGACAAAAATACGATTTCGTCGTCCATTCACGTTGATTTATAGTCTGTATAAACTGATATTTTGTCAATCCAAAACCGTATTTTTCTTGTCACAAAGAAAATATTTTCTCTACTCACAAAAACGAGACACCTCAAACCAAAATCAAACTTGATAGTTTCAAATGATGAAACTTGCTAATATTCTGAGTAATAAAATAATGCCTCAAAAACACCAAAATAGGCCAGGGGGCACATTTTGATGAACCATAAATTCACTTTTATGCAATCATCGTAATTTTTCCCAGGCTATTGTTGTTTTTGCCGGTTTTGGAATTAAAAAAGGTGTTTTCGCATGTAAACATCACACATCCTTCGTTTCGGGGAAACCAGACAATAGGAGAAGATGAGAGATCAGGCCCTGTATAGAGATATTGTAACATTGTGCCATATGATCTCATACCTTGTACTATAATAAGTTGATGATTTACCATTAAATGACACCGAAACTATTTTATCACAGGCCACTCAATTGTGTCATTTTGCATTGGTCGTCTTGGTGTCAGGTTAATTCTTCCAGTCGGTATATCCGACTGACTATACCCAACAGCTGTTATCAAAAGAGTTGTTGTCTCAGGGTAGGAGGATTCCATGTAGGCCTAAACTTAACTTACACTACACCACAATTCAATCTGATTCCGTACCTCATTTTTCGTCCTTTATAATTGTGACACTGATCCATTTAAAAAAAATTTGAGACAGAAAGAATAAATTGGTCGTCAACGGGATTCGAACCTACGACCCCAGGTTATCGCGCTTTTACCGACTGAGCTATATGACGGCCCATAGATATTACACCCGTGGATTGTCCCTGTGATGACCAACCTTCTCTCTTGGTGTTGCAATGTGCGAAACTGGCTTTATAATGAAGAAATGATATTTTGTATGGCGTTTAGCCCGCCATTTTGGTTCGTGCTTCCTATTACCCTTCAGCCGCACGACGGATAATTTCTGACAGACTGTCTGGCTGATTGCCCCAGCCAGGCAATCTGTCAGAAATTATCCGTCGTTTGGCTGGGGCCTTTTTTACCTCTACTTTAGAGAGATGAAGGGCCTCACATTACACGACATGCCGTTTTTAACTGATGTTTTTGCATTTCGCGTTGCGTTGTAAACTAACAATTTAAGTCGGTGTGAGAGATGGACACAGACGCTCTGGAGAAAACAGAAATCGCTATCTAGACATGAGTGATGTCAACTGTCTTAACAAAGTTTATCGCCTATAGATGTCCAGATGTAAGACATCTGGAATTGGCGATTACGCCTACTTGACTCGTATACCAGAGCAAACATTCCCAGCTCTTCCCAGGCAAATCGCGGAAGAGAATTTGATATGACTGGGTTAATACAGATGCTCTGATTGGAAATCGGTTCTAATTTTTTCCTTGACACAGGCTATATCGAGCAAAAATATTGATACAGTAGAATCGACCTCATCGTATACTGCATAACTGAAAATTCTGTTTAATCGAAAGGGATGTGGGATCACAAATCCATCAGGTCTGGTTAAAGGGGTGGTCCGGATAAACAAAATCCTGGATTTAGGCTACCGGTATATGATTAAGAGGTTTCCACTGTAATAAACCCAATAGGCGAGATTACCGCTATTCTGGACACCCTTAGCAAACTGAGGAGTACTCCTCACAAGCCGTGTACCCAGAGGTGTACCTAGAGGAGTACTCCTCAAATATGCAAATGCAGAGGAGTACAAAAAGCTACACTGCACAGACTCTGTCTTATGAGGCCTGCTACTTCTCACTACACTGCAGAGACTTTGTTTTCCAAGCCCCTACTCCACACTACACTGCCGAGACATAGCCTGAAATTACCTACTCCTCCCTACACTGCAGAGACTCTGCCATCTGCCTGCCTACTCCTCTGGGTACACTGCAAACTCTGGCCTAGTTTCCCTTGCATGAGTTACATCCCTTACAGAGCTCTCTGCTGCAGAATGGTAGATTTAAACATCACCAACTAACTGATTTTGAAAAAAGGCGGGCAAATAAGTGAAGTCTTTGTCACAAGTGGTGGGTGATTAGATCTTCTTTTGTATGATGTAGAACTTTCATTATGGAGGATATAGTAGAAGGTGGGTATATTGAAAGGATTGTGTGTTCATGTAAGTTGTTATTTAGTGAATTTGTTCATGATATTCATACAATTTCCATGTGAACCTAGTAAAGTAGCAGTGAGTTGCTGTATATGTAGGGTGCATTCCACACCTATATGATGTGCGGCTAAAAACAGGCATGGGTTCGGATCTTCGGCCATAAATAGGTGTAAAATCTTTAACAAAAACCCTGTAAAAGTATATATTTTCTAAATGGGCACACTCATGCCATTATTTTAGGAGACTTGTGAGCTATTGAAATTGAAAAGGAAAGACGTGCAATCCTCCTTAAACCTTCTGCAACTTTTCTGAAAAACTCCTTAAAATGTATGCAAATGTGTCAAATTCTACTCGCAACCCAGAGAAAACGTACGAAATGATTTTCTTTTTATGTATGTTAAAGTGTTTCCCGTACAAAGGACAATTTAAAATGGCGAAAAAAACAGGGGGTCGACCTACTCGTTTTTTGTAAAATGTTATCGCCATAAAGGAATCATCATTTTCACTTCCCGGAAAAGTGCAGATTTTGGTCCGCCAGATATTCAATTCCGGACACGATTAACTCTGTACTGGCGAGTGGGTGCGATCAACAAGCAATTGTTATATCCTCGTTTGGAGAAACAGTTACGCCCAGCAGGATGATACTACAGATATCAGTTAGTAGAAAGGTAAGAAGAATTACCATGCTGTCAAAATCTGGCGACCTTCCTTATTATAAAATTACAGAGGGGCCATTTGTACGAAACCGTGGCAAGTGTGGAGTGCACCCTGTACCAAATGAATGTGAGCATTTTTAGTAGCCCATTTACTTCTAATCATTATAGTGTCTTGTGAGTGAATTAAACGGAGCAACTTTACACAAGTGCATGTGCATATTTCTTTTAGGTGAATAGATAGCAGCGTTAACAGCTCAAATCATAAAAATCAAGACTGATTTAGTTGCTTGCATTACTAACATTCTGATGTTAATTACTGGTCATATTCAATTAACTAATTCTTTGGAAGACATGATTATTATAGCATGATCACCATGATAATTGCAAAGGGTACTCCTCAGCCTACACTGCTGCATACACTGCAGAGTCTACTGGAGGAGTACTCCTCCGACTACAAGGGCGTCGGAAGCGGTACGGCCATGGCCGTACCACTTTTGCGCGAAAAAAAAACAAACAAAGAAAGAAGGAAACACAAAATAAAAAAGACAGTTTTGATAGCTTCCAAGTTGAAGACTTTGATCGGTCCAGAGCGCCAGTGAATTTGTTAGGGGCTCTGAGCACCGACTAGCCCTCTTGGGACAATTTTGATCGTGGAAAGTAACATGTACTCTCTAAAAAAACTTGAGTGAACTGTTCCACTGAAGTTTGAGTGAAATGTACTTACTTGTTCACTTAAACTTGAGTTACTTTTCACTCAACTGGAGTTAAAACCACTCAAGTTGGATCAATTTCCACTCTCACTTGAGTGAAATTTCACTCACCTTTTTTTAGAATGTATGCTCATAGCCCCCCCCCCCCCCTCCCCCCAATAATTTTGCCGCAAGTACTCTATTCTCCGGGTAATTCCTTGAAAGTAACTAACATTTTTTAACAATGAAATAATTCCTTGTTATTTATGGCCCGTTATAAAAAGTACGAGCGCCATCTGTGTTATTGCAGAGGTAGCGCCGCTATCTATACTTTTAAATTATGAATTTAGACGGCGCTACTTCTGGAATGAATTTATTAACACCTCATTGTCCAAAAGAATTATATCGGTTACGTCTACACAATGTATCTAGGTTACTTTACTATACATATATTTTCTAATTCAGCATCGCAGAAAGCCACCATCGATTGTGTTTTCATGGTAAAAGGATTAGGAGTGAACTAAAAAATACACTTCATTGCAGAGTGATTTTATTCGCCAGAAATCGATTAGAACGCGTCTCCAGCGATCTAGACCCCAAGAGCTTCCGGGGCCTAGGCGGCCCCTGGACCCTCGCCTAAAGTGCTATGATAGTAATCCCCCGGCCCCAATCAAGAATTGTTTCCGCCGGCCCTGCCTTGTAAGGCCCTACCACTTTGAATTTGCTCCCGACGCCCCTGGACTACACTGCAGGCTACACTGCAGCCTTATTTAAATAATTGGGAAACTCCTCTGATGCAGTGTAGTCTGCAGTGTAGCCAGAGGACTCACTGCCATATACTCTGCAGTCTACACTACAGCAGAGGAGTACACTGCAGCAGAGGAGTACATTGCAGCAGAGGAGTAATCCTCAGACTACACTGCAGCCTACACTGCAACCTCATTTAAATAATGGGGACACTTCTCTAGCTACACTGCAGACTACACTGCAGACTACACTGCAGTCTACTCCTTCAACTGATGCAGTGTAGTTGCCGTGTACACTGCACACTATCCTACAGGTACTCACCAAGCTACTTCTCTGACTACACTGCACTACTCCTCAGTTTGCCCAGGGCAGCCTTCTTCGTCAGAATTATCTCCGCAGTTATCAATATCATCGCATCTGTAGTATATCTCAGACACACAGTGACCATTCTTACACTGGAAGAAATCCGTGGGGCATTCTGAAAAATATTGCGACAATAGGTCCATGTATTAGTGTACTAGGTGACTGTGGCGATAGACAGCGACTGTTGATTGGTTATGTCCGATTCAAAAATAAGAAAGAATTTTCATAGCCTGCTTACTCCTAACCTCCCAACAGCGCATCATTCTCAGAAATATTCGGACTGGGGTAAAGCTGAGTGAGTCTGTGAAACGAAGCATGCACTCTCAGAAATATTCAGGGAATAATCCTGAATAGATCAGGCTGCCCATCCACAACTCAATTTCAGAGATTTTACCTGAAATCCAGGGATAATTTCCTAAAATTCAGGTATATCATCCATGAACGAAAGGTAAATTACCTGAATTTTAGGGGATTTTACGTACCTGAATAAGATTGACGGGAACTTACTAATCAGGGTAGTAAATTTGCCTGAATTTCAGGGAAAATTCTCTTATTCAGGGATCTTTTTTCTGAAATTCAGTTATTTATCCCTGGATTTCAGGTAAAATCCCTGAAATTGAGTTGTGGATGTGCAGCCTGATCTATTCAGGATTATTCCCTGAATATTTCTGAGAGTGCATGCTTCGTTTCACAGACTCACTCAGCTTTACCCCAGCCCGATCTTCACATTTAAAGTTAAATACTACATTAACGTTCCGGAATTTACCTCTACCTAATGAATTGGGAAATTTGTTCAAACCATAAACGCACGTGATGTCATATAGCCAATCAATATATGGGCTTGCCAACACCGTGCAGCAAGGATTTTATTTGATGTCTGTGTGATTTCAAAATAGGGAATGTTGATTTGCTTCGAATAGCCAATCAAATTTTGAAGATGTCAAACAGCAAGCACCTCACAGGGGGTCTAATAATACCCCAGTCACCAGTCAGATTTTTGGACCGGATTCGGAGCCGGTGCACATCGCCGGAAGTGACATCATATATAGTAAAATAGATGTTTGCCGAACGTTTCGATTACTTTTCAAGTCTGCATAATATACATCTGTTGACCTAGCATTAAAAAGAATTATCTGGCGATTATTTTCCCTGTTTCTCTGAACAGAGTATATGAAAATTAGTTCGCTCATGTGCAAAACTGAAGTTGTTCGGCCGGATTTAAACTAAACCGTGCGTACGTGGGTTTTCCCCTATACGTCATAGCAACGTAGTAAAGGTCAACTTCCGCTATTCGAGGCAGGGATGATAAATGAGCCTATGAAATGGAGCATGCGCTGTGGGGAGGATGGTCAAAGAGCCGCCCTTCTCCTAATTGAACGCGGAATATTTATAGAGCTATGACATCATCAAACCGTATTGTGTCAAGTTCAGCTAAGGCAACACGAGTAATGTTCGATTGTCATGGGTATGCAAAGATTTCCAAACCTTCACGGCGTGGCTATGACGTAAAGGGCTGCCCCCCCCACACACGGTTGAGTTTGAATCCGACCGAACACCTCCTTCAGTTTTACACATGAGCGAACTACTTTTTAGAGGTATTATCCAGAATTGAAAAGTAATCGGAATATTCGACAAGCATCGATTTTACTATATATGATGTCACTTCCGGCGGTGTGTTCCTCGGGCGGGAATCGTGTCCGAAAATCTTGACTGCTGTCTATGTTCCATTGAGGTGGGCTTACCACAAGGTTCAGCATCGCCCGAGCCATCTCCACAGGCATCAATACCGGAGCACTTCAACTCTCCCAATATACACTGTCCGTTATCGCAATTAAACTTCGTGTAAGTGTCACAGTAGGCTAGAGTAGGAATAAATAAACAAAATATTATAGCTAAGCTAATGCTTAAATGGTCGGTAATAGAAAGACAATTAATAACAATTAAAAGACAGAAATTTATATACATATACATTAGAAAAATTCATGTAGGTATATATTCAAAATATATATAATCCAAACTTACGGAGGAATAAATAAAACTTTCATAAGGACGTGCGCTGTTTATCTCATGGGCCGATATAATCCAGTGTTATACACGCTTAAAACTAAAGTGTTGAAACTTACTTGTAAAGTGTTGAAATAACGCTTTAAGTGTGCCCACAGGGACTTCTCTTTAAGTGCTGTCCCTGTGGACACACTTGAAGGGTCATTTCAACACTTTACGAGTAAGTTTCAACACTTTAGTTTTAAGTATAGCCCGAATATCAAATCTATATCGGTTATCGTACAAGCACCACACGATAGACTACACTTCGAGCTGAATCGATCCATTCAGGCATCCGAAGCAGATTAAAACCATCAAGAGAGTGACGGGTTCGACATTGTGAGCGTGTGGGTTCGAATGTATGCAATTCTGTTAAAGAAATTCCAGACAATTTGAAAATAAAATATCACTTTTCTTATATTTCGATAAGGGGCAGAACAAACCTTTAACCTTCAAAATAAAGAATAAAATTCAGGAGTCACCAGGCTTAAGTTTGCGTAATTTATGTGATGTATTATAATGTTTTAATTCTAATTCAATGTATGGGATTACATATCTATAATTCATAGAGAAAGCTAATATTTTCTGAGAATTTAAATTGTCATTTTCTCCAAAATGCCTCAATAGTTTTCTGAAACAATGCCGAATCGGAAAATCTGCTAAAACGAGGGACCAACAGGCTTCTCTTCAAGACAGCAGGATACCAACGTAGAAAATCATTGAGGCCAAATTACCCTGATTTCGCTAAGTCAGTTTGCCAGCGTTACTTCATTGAGGTAGTATTGCCTCTAAATTTTGAAAACACATCCAATTCAAATATCCTTTCACAACTGTACTTTCCTCTTCCGTAAAAATTCCTTTAAATATTGCTATTTTGATGGATGCGCAGAAATATGCGCAGTAAGACTGACCCTGGGATCGTGTGTATCCATGTTCAGACTACTTTCGGCAACTGCCAGAGGGAATTTCCATAAATCAATATCACGTGATTTCGTCAGCTAATCAGCTAAAGTCTACCGACGTTACCCCAACGTAACTCGCCATTTTCGAGTCATGTGATGACCCAAATTTCAAATCCACCACACCTCTTGGATGATACGAAAGTTATACATACCTATATATTTTGTAAGCCCAGGCAATATCTGTTTCAGAAGTGGTATGAAAACCTGTAATTTATCAGATTTCTCGAGTCTGTTCTCCGCCAGATGAAGGCCGAACAGAATCCGGTAAAGTACCGGATATCGCTCCGCAATAATGGAGACACACGATTCGCAAGCCATCTTATGGATGGCGAAGTGTACGCAAATGACCTCCTTAAGTGTCAATCAAGAACAACCGTTCAATAAAAATGCGCTCCCGTGAAGTGAAATCAGACCTGAAGGCGGGATGTTGAGGGCCTGTGTGAGTGCGCGCCTTCATGGGCGTACAAACTAAAAAAAAAACGTTCTGCCGTTCAGAGCCTGGATACGGCCTCTTTATAATGGCTCAGTCGCACATCATTGAGAGAACAATAAAGAACGTGTCTGTTCACCGACCATTGAGTAGTATATAAAGGACCGATTCATTATTATTGAGACTGAGGCTGCGGAAATCACATGAAGGTGACATCACTTCCGGTGCGAGGTCACGTCCGAACCAAAGGTCAACTGTCACTTCCAGTCACGTGACTTCCGCGTCAAAGGTCACTTCCGGGGAGCACGTGACTTTCGGCGTCAATCTGTGCATGCGTAGTTGGGCGGTAGAAGAAAAAAGGCATTTGGGTGCTCGTTTTGGGGTCGAGGTGGACTATCCCTGGTCCAAATGGGTCGTATGAGTCTCATGATGAAACGCTGTTGTGGAAGCATCCGAGAAATGTAGTGAATGTAAGGATATGGCGCGAATGAGCAGTCAGGGAATAATAGAAAATGGGCACTTGGGTGGACCTTTTGAGACAGGGATGGACCGTGTGATGGTGATGGGTCGTGTGGGGGAGAGCCCGACTGGTCTGGTGTGTCGCGGAACTGCCGTCAATCTGCGCATGAGCACTCGGGGAATATTAGAAAAAGGGCATTTGAATGTGGAATTTGCCCGATCCAAATAGTTAATGTGTGGTGTCAGTTGGAAGCGCTCGTGGGGGAGTTTTATTGGTAATGCTGTCAATCTTCGCATGCGCAGTCGGGCAGTAGTATAGAAAGATGGCATTTGAGTGAACGTTTTGGCGTAGAGATGGACCATCCTTCGTCCAAATGATGAGTGGGTGATATCCTATTAAAACTCATATCGGGTAGAGTCAGGTTAGTGGTGATACGCGCATGCACATTGAGTAGTAGATAAAGGGCATTTTCGTAGGTGCTGACTATGCCCATGACACATCAAGGTTATATGCATAGCACTACATGCAGCGAGAGAAGTGGAGTCTTCTCGTATAGCAAAACATAGCCTATGCAATGAGAGAAGGGAAATCACCATGACACTGGTGGTATTCGAACCAGCACTGCGGGCACCGAAGGCTAGCACGTTGTCATCGCAGGCATGGGTCCGTACATACTGTGTGTAGGGTTTCCGGCACTATCTTCAGCACTATGCCGGGCAAAAAGGGCACCCCCATGGGGTGTCGATCTGGCTACCCAAGGAGTCTCTGGGATGTAGCCTGACTATCTCAGGTCGAGCTCTCCGTATCAGTAGATAGACTCTCCGCATTCTCTGCATTGGTATCAGTCAGTGGACTTTCGGAATCAGCTGCATCTGCACTGGCTTCTTGCGCCGCGGTGTCTTCATACTCATATATGTTATTCTGGTGTCGCATCATATCGTAATGTCCTGTGAACACGCGTTCGCACTCAGAACATGTATAACCCATGTTGACGGTTGAACTTCGATTGTCTTTGGGATATGAATGATTGTATGGACGCAACAGAATAACGCCTGTCAACGCCTGGTTTAACGCATCAACGCTCTGGTGGAATAGCTCAGAAGCTCTGATGGATCTAGATATCCCATGGAATTGAAACTAATCCATCGAAATGCAGTGACGCCCTTCAACGGCCGTCGCTACATCTTAACGTCCGTCTCAACGCCATAACGCCCTATTTTAACCTCTTAATGCAATATTTCAACGCCTTAACGCCCCATCTTAACGCCTTATATTAATGCCTTAAAGCTCTAGCTTAACACCTTAACGCCCTATCGTAATGCCTCAATCACACGCACATGCTTTCAAAATTGGCCCCTGACACTTGATGAAAGTGACGTCATTACCGGAAGTGACGTCACCACCGAAAGTCATCACCGAAAATCTTCGCGTGGATGTGTACTCACTTGGTGGCGCCGCAAGTGACGTCATCACCGGAAGTAACGTCATGATCGGAAGTGGCGTCATCGCATGCATATTCGCACACGTGATGGTGCCACCGGTGCTGTAGGGTCCAGGCGGCACCACCAGGTGAGCGAACATGCGTGCGATGACGTCACTTTTAGTGATAACCTCACTTCCGGTGACGATGTCACTTGCGGCGCCATCAGATGACCACACATCGACACGGAGACGTCACTTCCGGTGATGACATCACTTTCATCAAGGATTAGGGGCCAGTGGTCAAAGCACGAGCGAGTGATGGACGGTTGACAATGCATTAAGGCGTTACGATAGGGTTTAAAGGCGTTAAGCAAGGGCGTTAATGCGTTAAGATAGGGCGTTAAGGTGTTAAGATAGGGCATTAAGGCGTTGAGACAGGAGTTTCTGAGCTATTTCACTGGTGCTTTGAGACGTTGAGCTAGGCGTTGGCGGGTGTTACTCTGTTACGATCATAGAAGCAAGCGCATCCAAAGACGTGCACAGTCGACATTCAACCGTCGTCAACAGGAGTTACATGTATACATGTTCTGAGTGCGAACGCGCGTTCACCAGACACTACGATATGATGCGATATCAAAAAACATATACATGGGGATGAACACACCGAGGCACAAGAAGCCAATGCAGATGCTGAGATTATTCCAGCTGACTCCGGGAGTTCAACGACAGATACCCATGCAGAGACTGCTAAGAGTATATCTACTGATACAGAAAGCTCGACCTCATGTAGTCAAGCTACATCACAGGGAAGCCTGAGTGAGAAAAAAAAACTCCATGACACGACTAGAACAAAACACATTCTTGAAAGAAAATGTTTGGATTGCTTATACAAGAGTACTGTCCGCCCTCTCCCTGTTTAAAGTGATGTTGTATTTGACGGCTGCATGTTGACTAATTCTGTGTTTTTAGAAAAAATACAAAGACAGGTTGCAGTTATATGTACTGGTGCCATGCGAAGAACTTCGTATCTAAAATTGTTAAATGAATTAGGCTGGGAAACACTTTCTCATGGTAGAAAGATGCACCGTCTTACTTAATACTACAAAATATTAACATGTGAGGCACCTGCATATCTACAACGTTTACGTCCGAATAAAGAATCTTCGGATATGCAAAGAGATTATAACCTGCGGAATTCTGACCAGTGTAGAACATTTCGGTGTCGCCTCACTTGTTTTCAAAATTCGTTCTTCCCACAGACTTCTAAAGATTGGAATTCTCTTCATGCTTGCGTCCGAAATGCAACCTCATTATCTATGTTTAAGGCCAAAGTCTCTACTAACCAACCCTCATACCTTACTAAAATATACAATCCCCTTTGCGGATATACCTCAGTCCGACTGAAGGATGAGGCTAAGTTTTTGTTCTTTAAATGGTCATCTGTTTAAGTATAATATCTCCCCAAGCTCTATCTGCCATTATTGTAATCACAACAATGAAGACCCTTATCATTTCCTCTTGAGTTGCCCTACCTCGATTATAAACCACTACACCACTCTCTTCTAATTCATGACTGCCCGAATTACCTGTTAAATTTATTATTGCGTGGCTCTTCTGACTTTGATTATGAAACAAATGTCTGTTTTTGGAATAGTCCAAAAGTTCATTGGAGCATCCAAACGGTTTCATGTTCATGAACAATCTCAACCGGTGACAGATGAAGCTGATCAAATCAGTGCTTTACCAGTTGTGTAAATAAAATTGATTCGACCCATTGTAAATAAGCTAGAATTATATGAAGTAACGAGATATCCACTTCTACATAAGTATTATCTTTAATATAAAATCCCACCACCCTCTAACGCATTTTGCCATTTAACCATTAATTTTTTTTTTCTGTGTATGTAAATCGTCATTTTGTCTTTTTAATCATTTTGTTTTTTAACAATTTCTTGTGTTTTTCTCTGTATGTAAATTATTATATGTATGTTATCCGAGGAGAGTGCCCCGTGGCCTTGTGGCTGTGCACAATCCTCATAAAATTAAATATAGCATTACATCACATTACATTACATTACATTACATTACATAGAGAACCCACCTTTTGGGTCGTATTGTGACAGCAGATATTGATACCCACGCTGCGGTGATCGAAGATGCTGGACAGCATAACTTGCAGCAACAGACTGCGCCCCAGCATCAGAAGAACAGCCATGGCGATCTAGGAACATTGTAATCTGCCACCACTGGAAACGAAAGGCGACTACAAGCGTAGGTCCATCATGAAGACCAAGCGTCACTTGGAAGATTTGGGACTACCGCCCATCGAGGCCCTGCCGCATGCGATCAAAATGCGCAAACAGCTATTCCAGGATATGTTGCCGTTAAAGTATCATGGTCTGTCCGATGCCGATTAGGATAAACGGACAAGAGCGAACATGACCGAAGGTTGAGGCAACACCAAATGGCGGCTTCTGATTGGACGAGAGCAGCCGACAATACATCTAACGGGCAAGAACGAATATGACAGATGCGACATCAAATGACTGGAGTCAGTGCTTTAAGGCGGTCGTTCTACCACGCTGCACACACACAGGTATCCAGATCGACACCGCATGAGGGGCGTACTTGCCACTGGGCTCGGCATAGTGCTGAAGATAGTGTCAGAAACTCTACACACAGTACCTTATAAGGACCAATGCCCGCGATGACAACGTGCCAGCCTTTGGTGCCAGCATTGCTTGCTCGAATTCGGCCAGTGTCGCGGAAATCCCCTTCTCTCGCTGCATTGGCAATGTATTGCTCTGCCAGTATGTCGGCACCTCTTCCCACTTCCCTTATATGTGTTGTAATTGCTATACGTGGGGATTCCCCTGCTCTCGATGCACGTATTGCTATGCATATAACCTTCAAGTGACTAGGAGATAATCAGCACCTCAGGAACTGCCCTTTCTCTACCACTCCTCATCGCGCATGCGAGTATCACCACCAGCCCGACTTTACCCAATAAGAGCTTAAATAGGATACCACCCACTCCCCATTTGGACAATGGATGGTTCATCTTTACGCCTTAGCGCCCATTCAAATGCTCTTTTTCTACTACTGCCCGAGTGCGCATGCGTGGATTGATGGCACTTACAATATAACCAACCCAGTCGGACTCGCTGCCCACACTGCATGGCCCATTTGGACCACGAATAGTCCAACTAGAGCCCAAACGCCCACTCAAATGCCATCTTTCTATAATGCTGCCCCACTTCGCATGGGCAGATTGACGGCAGTTCCGCTACAAACCAACGGGTCCCACAAGCGCGTCAAACTGACATCACTTATGACCCATTTGGACCAACGAAAGTCCACCTTCAGCCCAAAACGTCCATTCAAATGCCCCTTTTCTGTTATTCCCTGACTGCGCATGTGCAGATTGGCGGAAGTTCCACTCCACGACACAGTCGGACTCTTTCCCCACGAGCGCTTCAATATGACACCTCGCACGGCCCATCTGGACCACGGATGGTCAATCTCTGTCCCAAGACGTCCACCCAAGTTCCCTTTTTCCAATATCTCCTGACTGCCCATGCGCGCCATAGCTTTACTTCCACAACACACCACCCCAGATAGACGCTCCACACGATCGCTTCATTTGGACGACGGATGGTCCACTTCGACAAAAAACGTCAACCCAAATGCCCCTTCTCTACTGCTGCCCAACTGCGCAAGCGCAAATTGACACCGGGAGTCACGTCATCCACCGGAAGTGACCTTTGACCCGGAAGTCACGTGACCGGAATTGACCTTTGACCCGGACGTGACTTCGCACCGGAAGTGACGTCACCTCTACGTGACCGTTGCATCTTCAGCCTCAATAATAATGAATCGGTCCTCTATATACTAGTCCCGTGACTTCAGCTGAAGAGGTGCTGGTTTGTATAATTCCACTTTGACCTATCTATTAACCCAATAGAGCAATTTTGAATGGTGACAGCTGACATAAATTTATACATATGCATATTTTTTCAGTGTCATTATGCTCAGAATAATGTATATTTGGCAAATAATACATAACAATATGCCAGCTATCACCAGTTCAAAATATTGTCCTGTGTTAAAGGACAGGGCAAAGTGAAATAATACTACCAGTAGGTGATCAGCTGATGTCACATGTCAGTGCACAGAGAGGCTTCTATTTGTTCTCTCAATAACGAACAACTGAGCTAGTGACTTATTCCCTTTATCGTTCCATTGATGTATCACGCCATATACGTACCACAGTTAACCTCGTCCGAGTAGTCCTCGCAGTCGTAGCGAAGATCACACTGTTGGTTCTTCAGAATCGTGGTTCCATTGCCACATGTGAATGTGTCTGAAATATAGGCACTTCTTTATTAATGAAAATCATTTTCACAGTCTGAAAGAAGTTAACTTGCAGAGGAAATGAGGTCTGTTGATGACGTTTCAGTGAAGTCGCACCGAAGATCGTGATCTCGCGAGAAATTGAAATTGACATGGGGAGACTCGGCGGTTTCAAAGCTCCCAGCTCTCAGTAGTACATGGGTCTCTCGAGACTACAAAAAGACAGCGATCCATATTCGACTGATCACCTCAGCATCATGCACTCGCAGCCTAAATTTTCTTCGTCTTGACAACGGGATATGTCGCGTGCACGCCCTTGATGGTAAAGTATTCAATAAAACCAATGTCCTCAGATCTCATTTATCAATGGATAAATGAGACTGAATTTAGCCTACTTTATTAGTAACCAAAGGTTGTTCGGATCAAGTTATATATGCCACATGATGAGTGGAAAACCGATCGCAGCACTGCATCCAGGACACAGTGGTTGCGCGCAGTTCTACATCACGATAGAGCGGTCATAGTCCTAAATCAAGAATACAGTAGTTACGCGCAGTTCTACATCAAGATAGAGCGGTCATAGACCTGAGTCAAGAATACAGTGGTTGCGCGCAGCTCTACATCACGACAGAGCGGTCATAGACCTAAATCAAGAATACAGTGGTTACGCGCAGTTCTACATCAAGATAGAGCGGTCATAGACCTAAATCAAGAATACACTGGTTACGCGCAGGTCTACATCAAAATAGAGCGGCCATAGACCTAAATCAAGAATACAATAGTTGCGCGCAGTTCAACATCACGACAGAGCGGTCATAGACCTAAATCAAGAATACAGTAGTTGCGCGCAGTTCAACATCACGACAGAGCGGTCATAGACCTAAATCAAGAATACAGTAGTTGCGCGCAGTTCAACATCACGACAGAGCGGTCATAGACCTAAATCAAGAATACAGTGGTTGCGCGCAGTTCAACATCACGACAGAGCGGTCATAGACCTAAATCAAGAATACAGTAGTTGCGCGCAGTTCTACATCACGGCAGAGCGGTGATAGATCTAAATCAAGAATACAGTGGTCGCGCGATGTCCTACATCACGATGGAGCGGTCATAGACCTAAATCAAGAATACAGTGGTCGGGCGAAGTCCTACATCACGATGGAGCGGTCATAGACCTTTATTCAGAATGCAGTGTTCGCTTGCAGTCGTTACATTACGATAGGGTGGTCATAGACCTACATCCAGAATACACTAGCCTCATCTATACATCTGGAATATAGTGCCCTTAGCCTCACATCATATAGTAGTTTGGCATCGCAATTGAATTTAATTGATTCACACTGGCCCCAAGCTGTCATCCAGAATGTAGTGGTCACAGCCCTTCTCCCAGAATATAATGGCCGATGCCCTACATATAGAATAGTTACCGCAACGCTATATCAACAACACAGTGACCACAACATCTGGAATACATTGAGCATAGCCCGACATCCAAAATACGGTGACTGCAACCCTACATCCAGAACGCTGTGGGCACAGCTCCGCACAGTCAAATCCTACATCCGAAATGGGATGACCATAGTCTGTATCCGGGATACAGTGGCCAACGTCATAGATTTTCAACGAATCCACAACCAACATAATGTGGCCAAACAGTCGGAATATCGCAGCCTTTGTCTTACACACAGAAGACAGTCTACAACCCTACATCTAAAATACAATGGTCAGATTCATATATTTATACAGTGGTTACTTCCATACATCTAATGTAGTGACCGCAGCCACACATCCAGTATACGGGGACCACAGCCCGAAATCTAGAATGCAGTGACCACAGATATACAGCGATCACGTACAGCCATACATCTAGAATTCATTAGTCACAGCCATACATCCAGAATACAGTGACCACAGCCATACATTCAGACTGATACAGAGACCACAGCCATACATCCAGAATACAGTGACCACAGCCATACATCCAGAATACAGTGACCACAGCCATACATCCAGAATACAGTGACCACATCGATACATCCAGTGATACAGAGACCACAGCCATACATCCAGAATACAGTGAACACAGCCATACATCCAGAATACAGTGACCACAGCCATACATCCAGACTGATACAGAGACCACAGCCATACATCCAGAATACAGTGACCACAGCCATACATCCAGAATACAGTGACCACAGCCATACATCCAAAATAGTGACCACGACCATGCATCCAGAATACAGTGACCACAGCGATACATCCAGACTGATACAGAGATCACAGCCATACATCCAGAATACAGTGAACATAGCCATACATCCAGAATACAGTGACCACAGCCATACATCCAGGCTGATACAGAGACCACAGCCATACATCCAGAATACAGTGACCACAGCCATACATCCAGAATACAGTGACCACAGCCATACATTCAGACTGATACAGATACCACAGCCATACATCCAGACTGATACAGAGACCACAGCCATACGTCCATAATACAGTGGTCGCAGCCATACATTCAGAATTCAGTGAACACAGCCATAGATCCAGACTGATACAGAGACCATAGCCATACATTCAGACTGATACGGTGGCCACAGCCATACATCTATAATACAGTGGTCGCAGCCATACATTCAGAATACATTGGTCACAGCCATACATCCAGAATACAGTGACCACAGCCATTCATCCAGGATACAGTGACCACAGCCATACATATAGATTACAGTGGCCACAGCCATACGCCCATAATACAGTAGTCGCAGTCATTATTCCAGAAACAGTAACCGCAACCATACATACAGATTACAGTGGCCACAGAATATGGCCACAGAATATGTGCAGTGCTAAATGTCATGCGAACGGAACCGGAAGTGACGTCACAAATGTCATATGCAAATTTCAAATGTCAAAAGACCCTTTCGTCAACTTTACTACTGACATGTGTATATGTTTATCAATACAAGACGGAAAGATTTGTCCATGACGGAAAGATGTGTCCATGACGGAAAGATGTGTACAAGACGGAAAGATGTATACAAGACGGAAAGATGTGGCGTCTTTGAGAATACCCGGTGAATGAATCTGCTTCGACAGGAATTTCTGGTCCAATATATAGTCGGCCATATGTAGAGAAAATATAATGGATTGAGAAATATTGGTTACGCTACAAACTCTGGATGGCGGAATTTCTAAATCCATTGTACATATCTTGTATATATGGTTAAATTGTATATATCTTACTACATCCAGAACGCAGCGGGCACAGCTCGGCACAGTCAAATCCTACATCCGAAATGGGATGACCATAGTCTGTATCCGGGATACAGTGGCCGACGTCATAGATTTTCAACGAATCCACAACCAACATAATGTGGCCAAACAGTCGGAATATCGCAGCCTTTGTCTTACACACAGAAGACAGTCTACAACCCTACATCTAAAATACAATGGCCAGAGTAATATATTTATACAGTGGTCACTTCCATACATCTAAAGTAGTGACCACAACCACACATCCAGTATACGGGGACCACAGCCCGAAATCTAGAATGCAGTGACCACAGATATACAGCGATCACGTACAGCCATACATCTAGAATTCATTAGTCACAGCCATACATCCAGAATACAGTGACCACAGCCATACATCCAGACTGATACAGAGACCACAGCCATACATTCAGACTGATACAGAGACCACAGCCATACATCCAGAATACAGTGACCACAGCCATACATCCAGACTGATACAGAGAACACAGCCATACATCCAGAATACAGTGACCACAGCCATACATCCAGACTGATACAGAGAACACAGCCATACATCCAGACTGATACAGAGACCACAGCCATACATTCAGACTGATACAGAGATCACAGCCATACATCCAGAATACAGTGACCACAGCGATACATCCAGACTGATACAGAGATCACAGCCATACATCCAGAATACAGTGAACACAGCCACACATCAAGAATACGGTGACCACAGCCATACATCCAGGCTGATACAGAGACCACAGCCATACATCCAGAATACAGTGACCACAGCCATACATCCAGGCTGATACAGAGACCACAGCCATACATCCAGAATACAGTGACCACAGCCATACATTCAGACTGATACAGATACCACAGCCATACATCCAGACTGATACAGAGACCACAGCCATACATTCAGACTGATACAGAGATCACAGCCATACATCCAGAATACAGTGACCACAGCCATACATCCAGAATACAGTGACCACAGCCATACATTCAGAATACAGTGACCACATCGATACATCCAGAGTGATACAGAGACCACAGCCATACATCCAGAATACAGTGACCACAGCGACACATCCAGAGTGATACAGAGACCACAGCCATACATCCAGAATACAGTGGTCGCAGCCATACATTCAGAATACAGTGACCACAGCCATACATCTAGAATACAGTGACCACAGCCATACATTCAGACTGATACAGTGGCCACAGCCATACGCCCATAATACAGTGGTCACAGCCATTCATCCACGATACAGTGACCACAGCCATACATATAGATTACAGCGGCCACAGCCATACGTCCATAATACAGTAGTCGCAGTCATTCTTCCAGAAACAGTGACCGCAGCCATACATACAGATTACAGTGGCCACAGCCATACATACAGAATATGTGCAGTGCCAAATGTCATGCGAACGAAACCGGAAGTGACGTCACAAATGTCATATGTCAAAAGACCCTTTCGTCAACTTTAACTACTACTGACATGTGTATATGTCTATCAATACAAGACGGAAAGATTTGTCCATGACGGAAGGATGTGTCCATGACGGAAAGATGTGTACAAGACGGAAAGATGTATACAAGACGGAAAGATGTGGCGTCTTTGAGACTACCCAGTAAATGAATCTGCTTCCACAGGAATTTCTGGTCGAATATGTAGTCGGCCATATGTAGAGAAAATATGCAATGGATTGAGAAGATTGGTTACGCTACAAACTCTGGATGGCGGAATTTCTAAATCCATTGTATATATCCTGTATATATGGTTAACTTGTATATATCTTACTTCAGCTGTTTTCTGTTCTGGAATCGTCGGATTTTCTGCGCTAAATTCCAACTGAGATGTCCAGATTGACCGTAACCCGGATAAAATCACTCGAGAAAGTGCCCAAGAACGTGCACGACTACTGCCAACGGAGCCATCTCGCAGCTGATTTGAGACCCACGTCTCCAATCAGCTGCGAGTTGGCTCCTGGCGAACACAGCTGGCATAAGAAACCACAGATGAAGTTGGTCATTTATACAGAAAATATACAATGGCTTGAGAAGAGCAGTTAGTGCAAGCTCTGAATGGCGAAATTTCTAAATCCATTGTAGATATCCTGTATATCTGGTTAAAATGCATATATCTTACTCAGCTTTTCCCAGCCGATATTTCTAGATTGACCGTACGATTGGGTGAGACTACCGCCAACGGAGCCATCTCGCAGCTGATTGGAGACCCGTGGGTAGTCGATATCGTTGATAGTTGGTTGATTATTTTGAATAGTGGTGTGGAGACGAGGGAGTAAAGGAAAGTTCCTGCCGATGAGTCTCAAATCACCTGCAAGTTGACTCCTGGCGAACACAGCTGGCATATGAAATCACAGATAAAGTGACTTAAAATTACTTGTACAGTCCACTTCGTCCGAGTCATCCGGGCATTCGCTAATACCGTTACACAATTGCAGAGGGTGTAAACAATGATTGTTTGTTTGGCACTGGAACCAGTCACCAGGGCATTCTGTGCGTGAAATAGGGAGAAACAAGGAATTATAAGAAGAAATATAATAATTTGTGGAAATAGACTCTTTTGCTGGAAACGAAGAAAAAGAATTCTACAAGATATATATTTTTAAAATTGTTTCCTGAGAGTGAACTAGTGTGTTGAGACGACATGCACAAACGCATGCGAAAATTAATGGATATAACAGGTTAACTGCCATGTTTAGAGAAGTTACATAAGTACCCAGCCAGAAAAAAGATGATAACTATCTGCCCGAAAAGGTGACGAGTTCGAGTCATCAGCATTTTGTTTTTGGATCACCTTCAAAACTGATAGGCATCGCCTCTGAAGAGTGATGAGCAATGACTGTAAATATAGGTCATCACCTTTTTAAGTGCGATGATTTTGCCTCATCACCCTTAAAAGGCGATGGCCGTCACCATTTAAAGGTGAAGGCTCAAACTCATCACGCTGATGACCATGCAGTTCTAATCAACATTAAGAGGTGATGGATCATCACCCTTTTTTCTGGCTGTATAAATTATACATAAAGTCATTGCGATATAAAATACCCAAGGTAGACTAATTACTCTTCTTCATCCAACCATGAAAAATTGCTGTCATTTCGATCATTCAGTTTTAATTTTAATTTTCACATTTTAATTTTATACATATTCTAATATCACGCCGACTTTATTCAATCCACACACATGTTTATTTAGAGTAGTGTAAATTTGACAGCTTCAAGACATAAGTTTGGGTTCAGCTCAGGCTCGTGCACGTCATCATGCTCTGGGTCAAAGAGATACAAAAGAATTCAAAGAGGTGTGAAACGGTCTGAAGAATAACAAACAAGGTGCGGATCTGGGAGTAAAACGGGTTTAGGTTCAAGCATTTGTCCAATCAGAATCAAGAATGCGACCACCATGTTTTATCACGTGATTATTTGTAACAAAAATCGTGCGCAATGTTTACCACGGGACAGACCAATCAATAGAAAGAATTATTTAACATTACTATAACGATTTAGCGGTCGGGTCAGTGCGAGAACAACAGGTACTGAGCATATTGTGCGTTCGCTCGGGGCACTTATTCTGACGATGAAGGTAGAAATCGATTTCTACCTCCGTGTCCTGACCAACTGCAGGGTCTCCTTTCCACTTCTCGCGCTTGTCGGCTAAGAGGAGTGAAGAGACAGATAGCGACCTGGACGAAATATGTACAAGATAATGGTGTATTCTAGAATAATAAAGAACTAAGTACAGATGAAAGATAGGACAATTTGCTGTATCATTTACTATCAACGCTCTCGATAATGTAATAAATATTATATACAATAAGCTAGATATATACAACGCGACCGCTATGCAGGCCTGGTAACAGTCACCGACCTGCTCGGCGCGAACACCCTGTATGACCCGGCACGGTCATTTATCTTCTCTCCGGTCTAGGCACTTAGGATGGTAAGGAAATTTCAACCACGATGTCTGTGGTATCATGAGAATTATCCTCCTTTTAACACATTGGGATAGACTGTGATAATTGAGAGGACTGTGTAGGAGTCCGGGGGTCGGCAGCCATGATGTAATTTCCTGTTGATGTACCAGAATACACTCCTCATTTATCGGACCAGTTTGATTTGTTTCCGCTAACCATCGGGTACTCTGTTTATTACGACATTTGGCGACGAGATTCAACGAACTATTACGTGGGACTTTCGTGGATGATTCGTTCATTGATTCCAAGATGAATACGATGTCACCACCTCTGACATTTCTGGCCTCTCCTGGGTCACCGACCATGCCGTGGAGAAATTGGTCTAAATCATTCGAGACTTACCTGCTAGCCATAGCGGCTGATGAATTTTCCGAGGCCCGGAAAAAAGCAATCCTGCTACATTGCCTTGGCGCAGAAGGACAGCGTATCTTCCAGACGCAATCTAGGTAAACCAAGATGGTAAATCAGGGGAATACCATCTAGACGTAACGCTATGAAAACCTCGTGTGAAATAATCGCCGATATTCTGCGAGATCCCATAATAAGCCAATCACGACAATTTCTGACTTTTCTCTCTGGCAATGATTGACGTTTACTTCACGGAGATTAACCATTTGCGTACACTTCGCCATCCATAAGATGGCTTGCGAATCGTGAGTCTCCATTATTGCAGAGCGATATCCGGTATATTACGGGATTCTGTTCGGCCTTCATCCGGCAGAGAACAGACTCGAGAAATCTGATAAATTACAGGTTTTCAAACCACTTCGGAAACAGATATAGGGCTAGGCTTACAAAATATATAGGTATGAATAACTTTCGTATCACCCAAGCGGTGTGGTAGATCTGTAATTTTCAACAAGTAGGGCATCACATGATTCGAAAATGGCGAGTTACGTTGGGGTTACGTCGGTAGACTTTAGCTGATTGGCTGACGAAGTCACGTGGTATTGATTTCTGGAAATTCCCTCTCGCACTTGCTGAAAGTAGTCTGTAAATGGATACACATCATCCCAGGGTCAGTCTTACCGCGTATAGATGACCGAGATGGTTACAGGTTGGGAGATTAACATCTTCGCGCGGCCAAATCTTTTGATATTGTCTACCCCCAACAAAGCCAGACTTTTCGGCGGGAGTAAACTCTTTGATCTGCACTTTTTACCATGTAGACCGTCTGGAAATGATGCCATATTTTAATACTGTTTCCCGATAATGTTTATATATCAGTACACGTGCTACCGTGTGCAATTACTGTGGGCGTGATTTCAGCAAGCTAGCCACGTGATTGACTAACAAATCTAGTTTCAGATTCGCATGGGATTTATATAGGGCTGAATTCAGATATAGTATTCCGTGATATTATATCTGAGTTTACTGAGATTGCTTCCAGACGTTGCCCCCAGTCGTGGACGAAACCATCCAAAGTGAGTACACGTTGGCACTTCTGACTTTGCATAGGAAACATGTGACAATGCTGCAGGCCTATGATATATAGAGAAAGATCATAGGCCTGCAGCATTGTCACATGTTTCCTATGGTCTGCGCCACCATTTTGAGTAGCTAAATAATATAGCCCTCAAGAGTACTCTTGAGGGCTATATATTATTTAGCTACATTTTGAGCCCAAAGTGAATGTGGTGGCTGAACGATATCTATAGGTTCCGACAACGGGCACAACAAACTCAGGAAACAGTTGACCAATATATTGCTGCTCTGCGTGAGCTAGTCATTACCTGTAATTTTGGAGCTCTCCAGGACGAAATGTTACGAGACAAGTTGGTCGAAAAAAACAATAATCCCCGTGTACGTGAACGACTTCTACTCTGGAAGATTTGAAACTACAAACCACGGTGCTCGCCGGGTTGAAACTGCAGTGAAGGAAGCAAAATCTCTGCAATCTGTTTCCAATAATACTACGCCCACCCCCACTCTAAATACTGTGCAGTCTGACTTCAGTGTAAAAGATACAAAAAACTGGAGAAAACAAGGACAGAGACTAAATACGAATTTCGGAGCAGAGGGAAAATTATCCTGTTTCCGCTGTGGTTAAAAAATCATTTGGCTAATAACGACCGATGTCCAGCCAGAAATGCTACATGCAGCTCGTGTTCCAGACGTGGACATTTCCATGCAGTATGCAAAACACAGGGAAACCAAACTCCAAACCCGTGCACTATGTGACCTCTGCAGATGACGACGACCCTGCCGAGTATGATCTGTGTGTGTTGTCCACCGGCAGTACCCAAAGCCCGTCCCATGTCAACTGAAAGTGAATGTATTTCCCCTCCCTCTGATGTTCGTCACAGGTCCTGGTGAATCTTTACTGTCCTACAAGACTTTTTCCAACTATTTCGGTGATGAAGCGCTGGAAGACGTCCCACCAGCTGAAGAGATGTCATCTTACACAAAGCACCAAATCATGACAAAGGAACGTTTCAAAGCCAGAGTGACATACCAAGACAAAACTGTCGATACTTACCTATATGTAGTTCATGGGACAGCCTGCTTGACAGGGACATGATACAAACTCTCAAGTTACACATACAAGGGGCTAGTTTCTCTTGTACTACCGGTACAGCAAATAATGCATGTGTTATTAATGAAGAGAGTACATGTAAAACTGACCCCATACTGGGCCCAGGTATTGATCAAGCCACTCCACAGGTAAATTATGAGTCAGAGGTACAAAACCCTGCAGTCGGCATATCCACCTCTGATGTACATGTGGAAGCTCCAAAATTCAAAACCGAAGAATTTATCTTACTTGATACAGTCAAACCCTTCCAACATATGTTTGTCAAACCCAAGCAAAACTTGCCTTCGGTGAAAGGGTTTGTACATAAGCTTAAAGGGAACGTAAACACTGCGGTAAAACACCGCGGGAATTATACAAGAGTCCCGATACATTAAAAAAATCGTGACAAATATTTTTTCTCATTTTTTTCCAATGAATGAGACAGACGCAAACATAGAAAATACCGTGATTTGGAAATTCTTGGGGCGCCGCCATGTTTATTTTGAGCAGGATTTTTATCCAATGGGAAAGCGTGAACTTCAGTTGTGCCGATAATCTCCTACGTCATCGGACATTCTCTGCGTCGAGATAACATGGTCGCTTCTGGTCGTTTTCATGCACTCCTCCGTTCCCCGACTAACAGAGGCAATGTTATAGATTAGCTTTGATGTAGAATACGGCCTGATTGTAGCAGATATTCTACGATGCCGGGCTGCTCTGCATTTGGCTCACAATGTACCAGGTAATCCCGACACGTCGCACTATCATCCTCGTTCATGTTTGTAAGCTACGGTCTCGAATACTGCACCTCTGGCAATTGGCGCGTTTTTACCTCCAGAGGCAGAAGAACTAGTGTCCGCTGACGTCACGATTCTTCAAACATGGAGGCCTCCATATTGTTCCAGTGTAACGATGTTAAAACGTTTAGTACTGCTTTGAAAAAATTGTAAAAAAATATCTGATACACAATTTGGATTCTATGAGGAAAAAACTTTAACTGGCCATGCACGGTTCACCAGAGTTTACGTCCCCTTTAAGGTAAATGAGAAAATTGTACCTGTACAACAAAAGCTGAGAAGGCTTCCTTTCGCTGTTAGAGATAAGGTAACAGCTGAGTTACATCGGGTGGAAAAATTAGGATCGGTTCTGGATTGCGGCACGGCGACCGCGGCACTGCAAATGCGGTTCTGCTCTGCAAATACGGTTTGTAACAGGATGGCTATCCCGACTCTGGACTGCGGGACTGGAAATACGGTCATGGAAATGCAGCAGGGCGACTCCGGCTCTGGACTGCTGCACAGCGACTGCGGTACTGAAAATGCAACTCGCAAATGGGCAGTGGTGCGGCAGTCACGGCCCGACAGCTTCAGCGAGACAAGTATGGCAGGATAATTTCTATCTCCCTCGATATACACATCAAAGTCAGAAATGACACATGGCAGAAATCCCAACATATCACATCAAGGAGACACGACATCTTTTGTCTTTAAGATATTCCAATACGATATATAGCTTCACTATCACATAGTGAAGTTGTGCATATACGCGGTGTAGTCTCCAAATCTCAAAGTAGCGTTATACTTATCCTCAGAATACCTTCCATGTAAATACATGTATGTATAGTATACATCTGAACTGGTAAAATGACTTACTTGAAATCATAGTGCTAATTAATTATCCCTATCGATTGATTTGTCATGTGCTGAAACATTGTCCATGATTCTTTGCGGATAATCACATGACAAAACATGATGGTCGCTGAATGGACGAATGTTTGAAGCTGAACCAGTTTTACTCCTGAACCCGCACCTTTGTTGATCTCTTTGGCCCTATTTGCACCTCTCTGAACCTGTCATGATGATGTCACTGAACCTGAACCGAACCTGAAGATATGTCTTGAAGCGGCCAGTTTTACACTACTTTTTGGATCCCGCTGGAAGAAAACGGGTCCAATCTGTTCTTCATAAACAGAGGTCGATCTAAATAAATTTGCTATAAAGTCATCTGTAAATCTTCATTTACGCTAATTGACATAATATCTTGCCATGACATAATCCGTTTCGCGGATCACGCTAAAAATGCACATCAGAAAATTAACAGAACAGAAAGTAGTCACCCTACTGAATCGACAAGTATGATTGTAGGTAAATGCACCAGTCCATGTGTCACGCGACCATGAACTGTAGATTGGATCACTTCACATTAAAGCCGGATAACAGCTGCAATGTTATAATGAGGCAACATATGATTGTATATCAGATATGTCGACAGACCATGGTAGCTATCATTTGTCTTGGCAACAATCCATTAGGAGAATCATTAGATCAGACGATGTGCTCTCGGACTGACCGTATTTCAACCTACCATGGACTGTCGATCGGTCCGATGATGATACCATGGACTGTCGTAATATCAGACAGACAGAGAATAAACTATTAACAGAAGTGGATGAAAACTAGAAGTATGCAAGGATGTATTCAGTGTCATCGACGGCATGTTACCCGTTTTAGCGCATCCAGTTGAAAACATTGCCCCTTAGCGGGAACTGGTGAACTTCCAGGGGAGACAATTTTGGAATGTCAGGCCACGACTCCAGCAGCCGCGAATGCAACTCCAGCGTCCGGAGTCGAATCGACGAAGATGGCGCAATGAATCATGGGAGTTTTGTGAGAGGCCGTGACCCTGCACCTGCATATCAATGAAAATCATCAAATTCACGGCTCCCCTATGAGTAGTAGTGTCTACCCTGTTTGAGGCCAATTGACCTCAGAAATTTGCATATTGGGAGAGGTCACGGGGAGGTCACAGAGGTCAAGTGCACTATACATGTAGTTCCGTCACAATGACCAAAAAGCTATCTCCAACACAGGAGAGTTCCAATTGTTGCAGGGAATGTATTCCTCCGCGGTGATGCGGTCCTGGCGGTGATGCAGTCGCGGAAAAAAGCTTCCGCTGAGAAAAAGTGGTCCCTAGATAAAATGGTCCGATTGGGTCGAGTGAGGTATCAAAGTGAAGCATTCGTGAAGGGGCATCTGATGGGCTGGGTGTGGGGTTGAAATATTGGCATTCTGCGCATGCGCGGTGGCCAAAGAGTATGGAAATAGACGTTTTGGGATCGAGGGGAGTCCCTAATGGGCCGATGGAGTTGTATGAGGTATCCATGTGAAGCCTATGTGAAGGGGCATCGGACTGGACTAGTGGCTCGAGCGTTGTCACCATTCTGCGCATGCGCGGTGGCCAAAGGGTATGGAAATAGACGTTTTGGGATCGAGGGGATTCCCTAATGGGCCGATGGAGTTGTATGAGGTATCCATGTGAAGCCTATGTGAAGGGGCATCCAGTCATGGGTGGGTGCATGTAAAAACTTTCCTGAGAAAAAGAAAACGGAACACGGACTTTATCGAAAAATCCGGCAAAATGCCTATATGGGGTATGGGGGTATATAGGTCGCCGGGCTTAACGGGGCTTGCCTATCAATAGAGTTATCTCCCCCTAGTTCCAGGGTGGGTGTATGTAAAAATTTTCCTGAAAAATTAGGGAACACGGACTTTATCCTAAATTACGGGAAAATGCCTATATGGGGTATGGGGGGTATAGCACCATCCTGGGAAACCTACTTCTCGACATTTGCGGCATAGGTTGTGGGGTCTCGTTTTCTTAGTCTCGTCAAGACAAACATGATAGGAAGTGTCGCTGAGCGAATCGTTGAAATTTTTGGAAAAAGTTCAGGGAGACCCATATAGACCCATATAGGCCCATACTAGGGGTATAGGACCAATGTTTTTCCCACTGGGAAACCTACTTCTAGACATTTGCGGTATGGTTGTTTGGATTTGTTTTCTTAGTCTCGTCAAGACAAACATGATAGGAAGTGTCGCGGAGCGAATCGGTGAAATTTTTGAAAAAGTACCATACAGCCCATATAGACCCATATAGGCCCATACTAGGGGTATAGGACCAATGTTTTTCCCACTGGGAAACCTACTTCTAGACATTTGCGGTATGGTTGTTTGGATTTGTTTTCTTAGTCTCGTCAAGACAAACATGATAGGAAGTGCCCCGGCACGAAACGGTGAATTTTTTTAAAAAATTCACCGAGGCCTGGGTAGGCCCATAGGCCTATACTGTATGGCTATGGGTGTATATGTCCATACGGGGTGGACGTGTTGGAGTCTAGGTGGGCCACTAATGGTCCGATGGTGTCGTATGAGGTCTTATTTTGAAGCTCTCATGCAGGAGCACTTGACTACACTAATGGTTCATGCGTTGTCAATATTCTGCGCATGCGCAGCCTGGCCGTAGTATAGAAAGCAGACATTTTTGGGTGTGTTTGGGTTAGAGATGGGCTATTCCCGGTTCGAATGGGTCGTGTGAGGTATCCATGTGAAGTCTATGTAATGGAGCATCTGATGGCGTGGATGTGGGGTAGACATAGGGTCATTCTGCGCATGCGCGGTAGCCAAAGGGTATGGAAATAGACGTTTTGTCGAGCGTCATTGACCTTTGACCTCGGCCAAACCACTTTTAATCGGAAGGGGTGCAAGGTTGGTCAAAGGTCAACCGGTGCACTACCCAATGTAGGTTCTACTGAAATGGACTTGACCTTTGACCTCAGAAATTGCATATGACGTCACTTCCGGTTGGGGTGAATGAGGCGTGACCTTTGGACATGTCTAGACTTGTCTGTGTTTGTCGTGTACTGGGGTTTTTCCCCACAATGGCGGCTAATCCGCCATGTTGGAACATGGCGGTTAATGGTGGCTAATCCGCCATGTTGGAACATGGCGGCTAATCCGCCATGTTGGAACATGGCGGCTAATCCGCCATGTTGGCATCCGGGGTGTTCCCCGGCCCGGCCCGGCCCGGCCCGTCCCAGCCGCAGCTTCCGGGTTATCTGGAAGTGCGCGGCATCACCGGCAGTGGGCGGATGCATGTCGGGTCAAAAGGTCAAAGGTCACATCCAGGTCAAAAGGATAATAAACTTAATCTATACGTGTTGGAAGAGTCTTCACTCACCGTCTTCCTTTACACGCACCTCAATGAAATGCCCGCTCCAAACCTAGACCAAAACACGTACTTGGGCTGTGGGCTGATTTCATTGGCTCTCTATTTTACTATAGTGCTCTTGCATTCTAACATTGATGGGTTACATTTTGGCCCCATCCTACACCACTGATTTCAGTTTGACTGAATCTCCACATTGGGCATTTATGCATTATGAATAAAACACACAAGACAGGGTGTTTTTTTTTGGTGAGATCTCATTTTTTTTATTCAGTGAATAACAACAACAACGTGAGCACAACCACGTGAAAACTGAAGCCCAGAACAAGGGGCTTGTACATTGAAAGAACTGAAGCCCAGAACAGGGGGCTTGTACATCGAAAGAACTGAAGCCCAGAACAGGGGGCTTGCAAACTTAAGCCCAGAACAGCGGGCTTGTGTACATTGAAAGAACTTAAGCCCAGAACGGGGCTTGTGCATTGAAATGATGGGCGGCCCAGTCATATACGAGTACATCGCGGTCCTCGGCCTTGGGGTACTCGTCAAACATTTGTACGATGGTAGATAAGGGTCTTCTCCGGCATCGATGGTACAGGTAAATCAAACAATATTGTCCGCACACGCTACTGGTCAGGCTTTGCAACGTTTGACTGTTCCAACACCGCGTCTCTTTGCCTTGATCCATGAAGTCTGTTAAATCGGGATGGAGGGGTGGCAGGCCGTACGGGTCAAAGTATTCGCCCTGCTGTTCTGTCAAGTACACGGCCACCCAATGTTCACCGGGCCGATCCATCGGGTCCGTGTTGAGAACGTAAGCAGCAGGATACATACGGTCTAATGGGAACACATCTCGGGCGAACACCCCTTGAAACACCATACGTGTCTCTGGGTCATTCTCCAGCACGGTGGTTATCTGGTCTGTATCCATGTTCCTCACACAGGATGTTGCGCGCCTTGTCCACTTGAATGATGTTGTCAAACTCGGCGTAGCCGATCACATTGACGGTGCTCCGGAGGGCTCGTTGAAAGTGGATTTCCAACCGTAAATTGCCTTGCTTGGCGAGGGCCAGCTGATGGTCGTTCTCTAAGGTAGGGGTCAAATCGAAACAGAACAACGTGTATCCGTTCCCGTAGTCCTCCCGACTGATGAAATTCCCTTCGTCCTGGTTGATTTGACCGGTGGCTGTAAACAGGCTCTGATAGGCTCGAATGAAATTCGCGCGCCAAAAGTTCGGTGTTAAGGCCGTGGCTGGCACCTGTTGTCCATCCATATGCAGGGCCACAAAATTGATGCCGAAATGTTTAAAGTCAAACGGATTCTCTGGGTAGGCTCCACTGAAACTGGTATTTTCCACACAGGCCAGGATCAATCGCTTGGGTAGTTCCCCCAGGAACAGGTTTTCTTTGTTGGCGCTCATATTTCCAGCAGACACAGAGAACACTTTGGTTTGTACACGTCGGATAGGGTACTGGGCTGGTTTTGTTTCCAAGGCTTTCATGTGTCCCAATTGAACGGCTGGATTCGGTTTCACTTTTCGGACATACAGGACTGCGTCTTCGATGACAATCTAATAGTCAGCTGCATGCCCCTCTACATTAGTGGCCATCAAGGCGAAGGTCGGAGGCGCCCGTATCAGTCGGATTTTGATGGAGATCTTGTTCAAGAGGTATCGGTCTTGCATGAACATGTCTGCGTGCAGTCGACCGATGAGATCCACCGAGACGCCGTTCGCGGTCAAAGCCTTCCGTTTGCTATATCCCGTATTGTCGTTCTCTGCGCCCATGTGCTCGGCTCTGTCCTGGTAGAATAAAGCGGCTGTCAGTTGAGATTTTTTAGCCTCTCGTCCATGCGACAACAGCGTCTCGATGTAGGCTCGATAGGGGTACGTGTTGGTCGAGTCACTGATGAGTTTGTCGCTGAGAAAAATATCCACCTGTTGAAACATCGAGTGCAACCAGAGATTCGTCGGGCCCACCGTTGCTTGGTCGGCGATTCTGGTGCCATCTCCATTGACGATCTTGGCTTTCACATACAAGTATATATGGGCTAAATTCACATAGGCCGTATCCGCATTACTGATGGTGAACTCGATGGGCCCTGTTGCGTTAATGCTGGACAGCGGGAGATGCTCCACCCATAATCCTTGTTCGGCACTGGTCTGTGTGGGCGGGACAGTCCACAAATCTAATTCACTGTTGGTGAAGGGGCAGGACTCGGCGTGGATCAAGGACATGTTTTAAAAAAAGATATCCCGGGTCTTCGATGTGCGTCGTCGCTGGGTCGGTCGTCGACTGGTGCGTCGTTTCGGTGGGGCAGGTCTTTTATTCCCTATGGTGCGTTGTGCTTTGGCCACCAAGACGCCTCCCGCTTCTTTGGTCCGCCATTTCAAGGCTTCTTTGGGTGCCGTACCCCCCAAGACATCACCGGCCACTTGCAGTCCACTGCGTACCGCTTGTTTGCCGATTGCTTTCACCCCACGCGTCACCAAGGGCAGGAACGTTTTGACGATGCTCCCGAGTATGTTCCCCAGTCCATGTCCACGTTGAATGCGTGCACCACTAAAAACCGGAAAGCCACCCCCGGCCTGTTGGGCATAATAGTCCATATAGCTGCGTGCATCGCACTCGTAAGGCACCTTCATTATGCAAAGTGGGGAGCACGTGCTTGTCGAAAATGAAGTGTCAGCACCACTTTCCCGCGTTCGAATGCCACCGGTCGTCCCGTGTAATCTCTTATATCCACCGCGATCGTGTTGATGTGGGTTTGTCGTACGGGCAGGTAGAGCATGTGGGCGAAACTGTGGGTGACTTGATCTCCATACAACTTTTTAATGGCCACCACCCGTAATAGAGGTGTGTTGATATCGCCCACGATGTGGTTGTCCACCACGTCCGAGTAGACGTAGAGTCCGTACATACCCGACTTCATATCCATCGGGATCTCGCCTTGGTGGGCCGTGGGACCAGCGAACGTCCGTAGATCGAAGCCCAGCATTTGCTGTAGGATAGGACTCAGTACGACACTCGCGTTGGCGGTGACGATAAGCTCTGCCTTGTCGTTGCGTGCGTTGTAATCGAAGTTCACGTGATTCTTGAAGGGATAGGCTTTGATGGGTTTTGAAGTATTCGTGACCTCCCGTAGAGCCTTATAATGCAACAGTCTTGACAGCCCACCCATGAACTCCTTGGGAGTATCGTATTGGCCTTCGGGGAGGGTGAATCGGGTGTCTTTTCCTTCGTAGGTCACCTCGTACCACACTTCATTGGCTCGCACGTTGCACCACGAGTAAGGGTATTGGATATCCACGAGGCCACATTCCCATCGTCCAGGTAAATGCAACGGTTGCGGTCACTGGGTCACGTACTTGGCCACGGTGTTGTCAGGAAACACATCCAGCGAACTGTTACTGGGTAGGGTGAGGTAAAACATGGCGACTGAGCTGTCCTGCTGCTGCTGTTGGTTTTAATAGGTGTTCCAGGCCTTGGGCGGTTGTGTCCGGCTTCGTGTTCGTCGCATTGACTTGCTACGTGTCACGGCTCTGGAGATGTGGGGTGTCCTGATCGAGGGTGGTTTTTTAAAGGTCTGAAAAGAAGGTGCCAGTTGTGGTGGTGGTGTTTTGGGGGGTGACTCCGGTTCCCATTCGGATTCCCAAGAAGGTAGTGGGCCACTCGGCGATTGCTGGTACCACACACTTAGCAGGGTTAGCAGTATCACCACAAAGCCCACTTGCGCATTGCGCGTTTTGGGAGACGCTGTGTTCAGAGGCAGCTGCTGTTTGTCCATAGCACTGTGGTCGGACGTGGAATGAAGGATGACGGTAGGGGTGTCTGGCTTTATAGTCGTTTCACCTGGTTGGCAGCCACCCAGGAATTGAAGGAACTGGGCCAGCCTTGCCATTTGACGAAATGAAACAGTTTGCCACGTCGACGTTCCGTTTTCAAAATCTGCTTCACCGTGTAGTAGTCTTGCTGTGCTTTTACGACAGGCTGTAATTCCATCTCGTAAAACGTCCCTAGCAACGGTTCCCCTTGAAGATCTTCCAGTTCATAGACTCGCTGCTGTTGCGGTATGCGCCGTTTAATCAGGAAGTGCTCATCGCTCCAGTTGGGCAAGTAAATTTTCTCAAATTGACCTTTGACTTTACTGATCCGTACAGGGTCCCCGACCTTGTACACCGCCTTCGGCGTTCGCTGCGAAGGCCTGGGGTACAAGACACGCCAGACTTGGGCTTCATTGCGTTGGGTCACGGTAATGGGGGCTCTCTCTATACTCCGATGATAGGCTCGATTGTAACCACTCACAAGTTTCGGGAGAACATCGATGTACCGCCTTGTATTCTTATAGGTGAAATATTTATATATGCGGCCTTTGAATGTCCTGTTGAACCTTTCCACCACGGAAGCCTTGGTCTCGTTGTACGTATGGAAGAAAAATACGTTCTGGGCTTTCAGAAACTGTTGGAACGGTCTGTTGAGGAATTCCGTGCCTTCGTCGGTTTGCAAATACAAAGGTTTGCGCCCGGTCTTGAAGATATCTTTGAACGCCGCTATGAGATTCGCCCCCGTTTTCGTCCGGTTGGGTACCACCCACGCATACTTCAATAGGATATCGATGCACGTCAAGATATACCGATTCCCATCGTTGTGTTTGGCAAAGGCGCTCATATCGACCAAATCCGCTTGCCACTGGGCATCTATTCCTCCCACGATGACCCGGTTCCGTAGAAAATGGCGACGGACAGATCGATGTAAGGTATAGGTGTCTTGTTTTCTTAACCAATCTCGGACTTGGGCACGTTGTATCCCCTAGGGGTTTGGCCGCTCGATATAGAGCCGACAATGCACTATAGGCCGCCGGACTGTCGGGACTGTAGTATAAGTTATCCAACATCTTCTCTCAGCGCTTCATGATGACAAATGATGATGGACCCTGGCTCTATCGTTTATTTATAACGGGTATATCTTGGGCCGGAGTTTCTTTCTGATTTTCTTCGTTGGCTTCCACAGTGTCCATGGTAAATGACCAGTCCAACTCATCTGATGACCGCTTGATAAGCACTTGATCCACATCTACTACGGCATCTTCCAATGCAGACCATAGATCAGGATGAAGGGTAAAATGCACTGTACCCCCATCTAGCCGAGCCAATTGAGCAAAGAAAGGGCCGCGTCGGATGTACACATCGTGATACAAGTGGATGAGGTCGCCCTCCAGTTCACCAGACAACACCCGTTTGAATTTGGTCCAGCCCTCCCGGGACAGACGAATGTGGGCCGGGCACGGTTGTGTAGGGTCCGCATCACACATGTCTCCCACCTCCTCCATGATATCGACCTTATCCACATACACGTGCAGGAAAACCTCGGGGGTTAAGCTGAGATACGCCAGTATTATATGCTCCGTCATGGTCAGTACGTGAATGGTACCAGATTTGACTGTCTCTCGTATTTATAGGGAGAACCCCGTGAGATCAAAGGATCAGGTGGTCATGTCACTGGGCTGACTGAGTCTAGCCGGGTAATCAATGGCATCGTCGTCTGGTTCATGGCTAGACATTTGTTCATTGGGTTCTGCCGCTGCTTCTCTCAGGGCACGAGCCCACTCCAACTCGTCTGATGACCGCTCGTCCGGCATAAATAGCTGGTCCACAGTAGGCACCACTTTCTCGAAGGCTGTCCACAGATCGGGGTCTAGGGTGAAGCTTCGCGTCGGGTCTTGGTAGCGGCCAAGGCGTGGGAAGAAGGGTCCACGGTATACGTAGATGGCATTGTCTATGTGGATGAGGTGTCCGTCGAGCTCGCCGCTCAACACCCGTTTAAATTTGGTCCAGCCGTCACGGTGTAACGTAACCGTATTCGATACGGTCTCAGCGGGCGACCAGCAAACATCTGCACGGTCTTCCACGAGGGTGACTTTATCTTCATAGACGTGTAACCCCACCCGGGGTGTAAGGGGAAGGATGGCCCGTAGAACTGGTGACATGCTTGATCCAATGTCGAACGGTGAATGACACACACTGTGTCTGACCCTCGTATTTATAGTCAGGTCCCACTGTCAATGCCACAGCGCCAGGGTCAATAGGGCACAGACCATGACTAGGCCAACCAGCCGTCGCTGGTTCCGGCGTGAGCGCTCGTGGTCCATAGCCCGAGCATCAAGGATGGCTGTCATTGTCCAGTAGTGGTGAGTGATGGCACACCTCTCCATCGAGTGCACTCTGTCGAGCACCGCTTCTGTGAACTCGTTCAGGATCTGGCGTCGCCCCTCGTTGTCGTCGCCATCTGCAAACCTGGACCGGACCACTGCTCGGTAACCCGTGAGTGAATTAACCACGGTGGCATGCTGTACAATGCGAGTCGCATAGGGCTGGATCTCCGTCATGGCTCTGCAACCGTAGAAATGAAGGTGTAGGATCCAGAGGGACGTGTTTTATAGACCATGTCACATATTAGGAATGCATGTACTAACCTGTCTGTGGGGACTCAATGTCGTTCACCTTCGTGTCTTTTCGGGTACGTCCGTGTCTTTTCGGACTTTCGACTGAGTGTGCTAAAAATAGATCACCAGCTAGCGTGCTATAAAAGGGAAGCGGACACTCTGTCAACCACCAAGATGTTCACTTGCACAACTTGCCAGAAGCAGTTTACTCGTCTAGATAATTTACGACGCCACGAGGCCTCCACCCACAACGATGCACGGTATACTTGTATAACCTGCGCACGGTCATTTAATCGGGAGGATCATTTACTGCGCCACGAACGCTCATTCCACGAGGGCGCGACGGAACAATGTAAGGATTGTGGTCAACTCTTCAAACGACGCAGTCAGTTAAGACAGCATCAGCGTTTGATTCATGTCCCGTCTCTACGGTTTTGGCGACAACTTCCTACTGAAGAGCAGCCGCGGAAGGTGAGACCCAGTGAAGGTAAGCCCGGGAAGACGAACGCCACTGGTGATGCGATGACGGAGAGCCCGGCTATACCCATAGTTGGGAAGAGCCTGGATTTCCTGCCGGACCCCACCGTTACGGTTTCGAGTCATACGCCTGACAACATCGAACATTTTCTGGACGAACCCATAAATGTTCCTAGCGATCTCTTACCCGAAGATCATCCAGAGAGTGACATCTCTCGGCGCCATTGGTCCATGACACGGCACTGTTTCCACCGTCATCGCCCTATTCAAGATATCTACAATTTCCCACTGACCAACCTCACCCGTCTACCCAGCTACGTGGAAACCATCTTCAATGACCAACCTACGGCCTTCACATTAAATGTAGCATTTGGGTACATCTTATGCCATAAGATGACGGGTGAATTGCGCTATTTCTATTCCAGTGCCATCAACCCAGTGTACGACCAACCGTTTACCATAATTAACCGGAGGTCACTAGAGATGATGCTGGACCAAGTGGAAAAATTGGATCCCTTGGAATGAGCCCAACAACAACGACCCAACACCAAGTGGACAGTGAAGAGGGTGACCAATGTTACGTTTTTCCTTACCAAGCTGATCCACCACCGCCATCGGTTGAATGCGTCACTCGTGCACTGATGAATACCATAACATGCCGTACATACTCTCTATGTCTACATGCTGATCATTGACTTGAGCTCAGTAAACACTTGTACCTAATGTGACGGTGCGTTAAATAATAAAACATGGTGTTTGATATTTCAATTTGTTTTGCTGTGAACATACTAAACATACCCAGGGCGGCTCCCCAGCCTGAGTATGATGTAACATTGGGGATAATAAACTGTATGAACATTGCTGAACTTGTTGTTATTCACATCACCCCATTGACTTGATGGGCAGGTCCCAATAAGCCCGGGGACAGATATTAACCCTTTTGGCTAGAGGTGATAGGGGTTTTCCCCTAGCTTAGGGGTAAAGTCCGTGTTCCGCTTTTTTTCTTTTTTTTTCAGGAAAAATTTTACATGCACCCACCCATGACTGGATGCCCCTTCACATAGGCTTCACATGGATACCTCATACAACTCCATCGGCCCATTAGGGACTCCCCTCGATCCCAAAACGTCTATTTCCATACCCTTTGGCCACCGCGCATGCACAGAATGGTGACAACGCTCGAGCCACTAGTCCAGTCCGATGCCCCTTCACATAGGCTTCACATGGATACCTCATACAACTCCATCGGCCCATTAGGAACTCCCCTCGATCCCAAAACGTCTATTTCCATACCCTTTGGCCACCGCGCATGCGCAGAGTGGTGACAACGCCCGAGCCGCTAGTCCAGTCAGATGCCCCTTCACGAATGCTTCACATGAATACCTCATATGACCCCATTGGACCATTTGTGGCTCCCCTAGCTCCAAAACGGCTATTTTCATACCCTTTGGCCACCGCGCATGCGCAGAATTCCGATATTTCAACCCCACGCCCAGCCCATCAGATGCCCCTTCACGAATGCTTCACTTTGATACCTCACTCGACCCAATCGGACCATTTTATCTAGGGACTACTTTTTCTCCGCGGAAGCTTTTTTCCGCGACCGCATCACCGCCAGGGCCGCATCACCGCGGATGAATACATTCCCTGCAACAATTGGAACTCTCCTGTGTTGGAGGTAGCTTTTTGGTCATTGTGACGGAACTATAGTGCATTTCACCTCTGTGACCTCCCCCAATATGCAAATTTCTGAGGTCAATTGGCCTCAAACAGGGTAGACACTACTACTCCTATGTTAACTTGTCGTGGCGATTTATTTGTACTTCCAAGGAACAAAATATTGTTGATTGTTAGTTACCAGCACTGGTAACAATAATACTTAATTATGATAATTATAATACTCTAATTTATCCATGAAGTCTATTCATATGCAAATAAGCATCCAGCTGAATTGTCAGATGCGGCATTCTAAGGATATTCGTTCTTCTCACACTCTTGATGCAAACCTCCCGTCATCAATAATATTTATTCAGCGAAATGTAACCTCAGTTGATACATTTATTAATTGAACAAGAGAACAGAATTCAGGAAGCTGAAGTGAATGGACTCATCGTCACGAGCGCAATAGCTTTCCCCTGTCATTTTTGCTCTGGGTCAAGCCGTTGCATATAATGGGGCTTGTGCTTCTAAATCTGGTAGCCAATCATTTACCTTTGTGACTGGCTAGTAAAATTCCTGATAGTCCTTATAAGGCACGCCTGCGTATCACGCGATATTTCTGTAGTATTTTGAACTTCGGTTGTAAGAAAATCGAATGTTCATTGGTCGCCAGTTTTGGTTACGTCCTATAATGACCTCCCACGCTTACCGCGGAAAATTGAGGCTTATGACGAGTGGGTCAAAACATTCCTTTGAATTCGACCTGATTCAAACTTGTTGTTGGTATATTGTGTAAACATAAAGCCATTTGTATCACCAATTGTCTGTAGTTCGGACGGACATGATAAATGATGGATTTGGGGATTTTAGATGCTCAATAAAAGAAAAAAGACATATAAGGTAATATCCTGCCCACCCGTTAAGGGGCCATCAGGTTATCAGTAAAGCAAATAAATGAACTTCCCACATTATCTCCCAGAGTTTATAAGGTACCATAGACCTGGGTCTCCAGAATAAATGAACTACGACCATACTCGATTGTAATTCAATAAACGATTTATTGCCCATTTACGATATCGAACTAATGTGTTAAAAAGACAGCAGGAGTCGAAAGTACAGGTAGACCTTCGTTGGGCATAAGTTTGGGTCCAACGAAAAATTGTTGACTCCATTGTCAGCACAGCCGGTTTTCTGGGTTACTGTAGCGTACGGCCAGACTGCGTGCTCCAGATAATTCCCATGATTCCTCAGTCAAAATTTAGGTAATTCAGCTGCCGACAATTGCCGACTAATAACGACTGCAAGCCGATCGGCGCACATTGGAAAAATTGGATTCTGTATTGTGCAGATTTCACATCATACGTCACATGAAGCGTTATAGGCAGGCTGGTGGTGCCATTGCAGTCTACATAGTCTAAGTGATCCTTGCATACTTCTAGTTTTCATCCACTTCTGCTATTAATGGTTCATATTCCGCTTAAACACACACAAGTAAAAGGAATCGAGAGATGAATGAATCAGTGATACATGAGGCAGGTAGTAAGTTCCCACGTGTTCATTTTGTGCTCATTTCCTCACACTATAATTCGATGCTAATACCTACCATGGACTGTCCACCAACACTTAAAAACACCTCTCGCCGCAAAAATGTTTAAAATTTTTGTTAACTTGAAATAGTAATAACCCTACATTTGGTGAAAATATAGTACGATATCTCTCCATCAAAAAATGACTGGACACCAGTAACCATACCTGTCATCGATATGCTGAAAATCGTTCATTTTCGGCTGTGGTCACTGTCGTCTGGTCAGACACACGCCCACGCTTGATAACGAAAGCACCGAAAACCCTACCATTGACTGTGATTTGACACGTGACCGGCGGTGTTTATCTACCATCATACCGGTTCGGTAGGGTTGTAGAATGGAAAGAAATTTTACTTACCACAGTGTACCTCGTCTGAACCTTCCGTCGTATCATTACAGTCCTTTCTACCGTCACAGATAGCACGAGGCCAAACACATGGTATATCTCCGCTTTCGCATTGGTGGTAGTCGGCAGGACAAGTTTCTGAAAATAAAATCCAAAACCTCGTATGCCAAGTCAATTTTTACGCATGCGCTCTGAAATCACCCTGGTGTTAATTTTATACACAAACCGATCAGAAACAGCACATATCCTCCGTGGCTCGATCTTTTGCCCTAATATAGAGGTAGGGGTGACGCGACAAAACGGTTGGCCAATCCCAGGACACACATGGCTTAAATTCGACTTGAAAACAACTGGTGGACTAATATGCCGAAGGTAGTTCGAACGCGCGAACGCGTAGAAATGGACTTGGTTTACGTAAGTAAAAACTTTGCAGCAAATGAGAATATTGAAGGAGGGTATCGACATACAGCTATAACGTTATTCCGAAAGAATTTTATCTCCCTTATTCCACTAGAAGGTGCGTTGGTGCAGGAATTTCCGGTAAGTACCAACGGCCCTCGCAATTATTTGAATAAATTAATTGAAGATAAACTTACTATTCACCTTAAGATGTATACAGCAGATATCATATGTACAAATTTGATTCAGATATTCTCCTTTATAAAATACATTCGAACCAACATTTCAGGATACTTATCCGGTTTATTATTTGAAATAATTCCGAGAACCTTTGTGAAAAGTGAAAGCGAGGCAATTACTTACCGGAAGAAGCTCTTCGTACCGTCGATCTTAAAGTGATCGTAAACCCTCAAGTAAAGTTTCCATCAAATGAAAGACCATTGCAAACAGTGTGGGAAAATATTGATTGTAATTTTTTTACGATTTTATTACACAGAGTAAACTGCAAATAAAGCATGGTATACTATGGTGGCCTGTTACAATCATATTTAGGTCCAATGACGTCACACTGCCTTAATACATATATTTCAAACTTTGTATGCACTTTCCAATGCTTGATTCAAGCTTAAGGTGTGTATACGTTCAGTTTCAACACAGACTCACTGTTCCAATGTGCATGTTTCACCAAAATCTGGTAGATGGTAACTCATAAGTGTCAAGTCAATTTGAATCTTGCATTTAATTTCCCAGATTTTGGTGAAACATGCACATTGGAACAGTGAGTATGTGTTGAAACTGAAAGTATACACACCTTAAAGGTTATACCAAATGACTCTATACTATTTTGCATTAAAACATACCCAGTAGTGCTCCAAACAACAAATTAGTATTTTTTTCTTGAATAATTTCGTCGAAGTGGGTTTTAGGACACGAATATCACACATGTGGGAGAAAACGTATTGGAGCCATGACCTCTGGTGCATGACGTCACAACCTGATTACGATTGCGCCGCAAACGTCATAGTCTATGACGTCGGGCGTTGTTACGAAAGATTCACCCAATTGTGGGAGTTCTAGCGTGATATCGCTGACATTTTGACGTCACAACAGGCATTTGAGCGAGATCGTAATCAGGTTGTGACGTCACAGGTCAAGCGGTCACAGCTTTCGCCGTTTTGAAAGGGGCGTGAAATAGTCGCACTTTACTGCTGCTATTTCCAACCTTGGGCAGTTTGAAAACATACAAAAATGTAAAACAAGTCTATATGATCACCTCTACAACAATTTAGCACAAAAAAGTAGCAGATTTTGAAACCATTTTGTATAACCTTTAAGCTTGAATCAAGCATTGGAAAGTGCATACACAGTTTGAAATATATGTATTAAGGCAGTGTGGCGTCACTGGACCTAAATATGATTGTAACAGACCACCATAGAATACCATGCTTTATTTTGCAGTTTACTCTCTGTAATAAAATCGTAAAAAATTACAATAAATATTTTCCCACACTGTTTGCAAAGGTCTTTCATTTGATGGAAACTTTACTTGAGGGTTTACGATCACTTTAAAGAACGACAAGATTAAGGGGGAGAGAATTCCCTTATCGGCTAGGGGTACAGACATTTGTAGAGGATCATGATCATACTCGATCTATCAGAGGGTGAGTAAATGTACGCGATCTGCTGATGATTTGATTGCCAAACTCAGGGGGCACGGAATCGAGCTCCACACGTGAATGACTCATCCAACACAGGTGCTTTACCAAGTTCATTCTTGCTAAGGTTCGTCTTACAATCACGTGATGAAGTGTGTGCCCTTTGTCAGCGCACAATACAGATCATGTGCCTAAGCCTACGCGCTAAATTGAAGGCTTACATGCAATCCAGGGGTCTCGCGTTGGCAATTAAATTGATGTCGTGTTATATGACGGAGGTGGCAGGGTAATTTAATTATATTACATGTATGATCCCCACCTCTCATTTAATTGTCATCATGGATGTAGGCCAACATTACATCTAGGGTCAAGAGGATCCCATATAACTTGATCATGGGATGAAAATTCCCACTCGAGAGAAGGAAAATACATCCCAAACGAGTCGCCATCGAGATTTGGGGTGTATTTTCCTCCTCGTATAAGGAGAATATACAAATACACGATATTTCGCACACACGCGAGATTTGGGGTGTATTTTCCTCCTCAAGGGAAGGGGGGGGGGATTTTCATCCCTTCATCAAGTTAATATGAGATTCGTTTTTCTATATAATTTAAATCCTTACTTTAATCAGTACTTTGGTTAACGACACCCTGAGAGAAACGTTGCTGAAGTGCATCATGCCAGCAGTTTGTGTCGAGAATCGTAATTGAAGTAATAATACCTCATCCTCCCCACAGCGCATGCTCCATTTCGCAGGCTCATTTATCACGCCTGCCTCCAATAGCGGAAGTTGACCGTTACTACGTTGCTATGACGTATAGAGAAAAATCCACGTTCGCACGGTTCAGTTTGAATCCTTACGAACAACTCATTCAGTGTTGCACATGAGCGAACTACTTTTCATATGCTCTGTCCAGATAAACAGTGAAAATAATCTCACGATAATTATTTTTAACGCTAGGTAAGCAGAGGTATTATGCAGACTTGAAAAGTAATCGAAATGCTCGGCAAATATCTATTTTACTCTATATGATGTCACTTCCGGCGATGTGCGCGAAGACCCCGAATCCGGTCCAAAAATCTGACTGGTGGCTGGGGTATTATTGGACCCCCGGTGGTTGATAATACCCCAGCCACCAGTCAGTCAGGTCGCGTGCACATCACCGAAAGTGAGTAAAATATATATAGTAAAATTGCGATTACTTTTCAAGTCCGCATAATACCTCTGTTGACCTAGCGTTAAAAAAAATATCTGGAGATTATTTTCCCTGCTTATTTGGACAGAGCATATGAAAAGTAGTTCGCTCATGTGCAAAACTGAAGGAGTTGTTCGGCCGAATTCAAACTGAACCGTGCGTACGGTTTTTTTCCATTATACGTCATAGCAACGTAGTAAAGGTCAGCTTCCGCTATTGGAGTCAGGGATGGTAAATGAGCCTGCGAAATGGAGCATGCGCTGTGAGAAGGATGATACGTATGTCTGATGAATGATCCCATCACGTTATCCGATAGTAGATTTTACAGACTATTATATGGGAAATATAGATTACCACAGTTCGTCTCATCTTCACCGTCAGGACAGTGGCTTATCCCATTACAAAGTTGGTCCGAGAAAATCCATGTGCCATCCGAACATCTGAACTTGGCTACAAAGAGGACAAAACACGTGTGTGAGATAGGCTTCAATGAGTAGGTAAATATAATATTCTTAGACATAGTTATTTTTACCTCCGTCGATCAGACGAAGGTCTAGGAACGCAACGTGAAATCTCCCGCCAAATAATTGTCATATGGGGAATCCACAACTCATGTGATTTCCAATAGGGTTTGTCATGGTTCCCAACGGAATTTTGAAGCAATGATTTTGGACACAATTGAAATGAAAGCTCGTGTGAAACACGGGCGAAAAGCATTTCCCCAGTCAATTTTGTAACACATAATTTGGTACTCACAGGGCTTTAGATCTCCCCAATTTGGGCACACTCCCTATTAGGGGTGGCAATTGTTTTTAGGATGGGACAGAGTGGGGGGCAGATACCCCTGGAAGATGAGCAATCAGGAATCATCCCTGGTAGAAGGGATTTCTTCACCATGGTTGAAACCCAGTGTGAGGCAATACCAACTTTATTTTGCGTTTCATGGGCCCACCGACATTAAAAAATCGAATAAAAATACATTTTCAAATTGCCACTTTTATATTTCCTACGAAGGTTTGAACATTGAAGATTTTAACCCCCTTTTTATTCCTGATTGTATGAATTAGGCTGTCGTATTCTATCTGAAACAATGCCAGCAAATAAAAATGCCACACAACAAAAAATAGATACCTTTCACTATAATTTTTCACTGTAAGTCAGCGAATTGTTGTTGCTGTAAAATGCTGCTAATACTACTTAGGCAATAACGACATTCAATGTAAATCGGGAACCTTCACTGGCTGTGTCATCTATCACTCTGTCTTGGTACTCATATTTCGACAGTGATGCAGTATGTCAGAGCTAGGAAATGAAGGCTATTTCAACAGCTCAGCCGATACAGCATGGTTCAAGTTACTGTTGAAGCATGAGACTGTTGAAACACATGCAAAATTCGCTAAATTGTTCTGGAAGAAAAACCACAGCCACAACAAAATAATGACAATGTTAGATTTGAGGTGTATGTTAGCAGTTAAGATGTGACTTAACTTACAGTTTTTGACCTTGAGAAAATAGGTCAATGTCAGTCATATTCATAGACTTCAGGTCCATCATCAGTTGCATATGTGGTATTAATTTAGAATGCCTAGCTATATTTCATGTTATATCATAATATACAGTATATAACCTGAGAAAATAGATTCATTCAACTGGGACAGGCTTCTAGTCAGTCACCAATTGCACAAGTATTATGAATTTGGAGAGCCTATCTTCACTCCTTTAAAAAATATTACTAATGCTAAATTTGACCTCGATAAAACAGGTCAATTTCATTAGGCTTCTGATCCATCACCAGCTGCATATGTGGTATGACAAGAAAGATGGGCAAACAGAGAGACAGACAGACAGACAGATGACACGGAAAATTCAGTTCATTTTGGGGCATAATTACATGTCATCTTCAAAGTCTAAATATTCTGTCAAAATGCAGAACAACACACCATTTTACTTCAATTGTAGAGCAACTCTACAGTAGGAATCACAATTTATTCTGTATATTTTGCTATTAGTTATAGCATCTTCAGCACTGAACAAAGTTACAAACAGCTCCATACGCACAGTATATATACAAGGCATAATGTGATCTTAGCCAATACGCATTTATGAATAGGTAAGCCAGTAAATTATATCAGGTTGGACAGATATTAAAATGCGTTCATTTTCAGAAATTGTTAAATGTTAAGCGATAACCTGACAGTGATCTACAAATGGTGTGATTCAGGTGTATATCTGTTACCATGATTCAGTCATAATATTGTCTGTAATATATTTATGTCGACAAGGAATACACATAATTATTTGATAATATTATTAACTGTATGTTGTTTATGATTAATATGAACTTTTTATTTGCTGGAATCCAGCCATTTGTTCCATATGGGCAATATTCTCATCAGCCATCACCATTCAATATGAATGTGATACATATACAAGTCCATGGTCATTGATACAGTATGGTTAAGGTGACCTGTACCACCAGTCTACAAAATTATACCGAGCGTATTGAATCCTTGCCACATGATGCTGATGCAGATCAGAACGGAGTGTCGGTAGACTCGTACCTAGCCCTCAACTCACACGCACCGTTGGGGTCTAGTTACCGGCAGGCATTTTGTATTCTCTGATTGGCTGAATTACCGGTCTAAATCTAGACCGGTAAATAGACCAATGTTAATATGTGTTGTTGTTGTTGTTCGTGTGTATCTAGTGACCAGTACTCGTCTATGGTGCGATAAAGGGCCTTGAGCGCTACGGCCACCAATCCACCAAGTATTATATAGATCTTTTTGTAAGATTTGATGAGCGATGAGCGATTATGGTAGGTTTCCTAAATAAAGCCCTCGCTTTTACGACTACCACGACGTCCAGCAAGACGGTACATCTTCGGAAAATTTATGACCTATTCCAAGGTTCTTAGCGTGACATGTTCATGATCAGGTCAGGGGATTAGCAGCATTTTTGTTCTTCATTCAATACATAGTACTGTTCATACGCCCTATATGTACTTTTGTTGCTAACATTATGCAAGTTTTGTTGTTAAAAAAATAAAACTGAACGTACTTGTAGGCCTACTCGTTTGAAGCAGCTGACATTATAAATTTAGTTGACCTAGATTCTGCATTGAAGATCAACCATTGAAACGCGGAAAACAACGAATTACGTCAATTATACAGTATTTTCGCCTTCATGTTGTCTGATCGTACTAGTCTTGTTTATCTGATGATGCTAAACAATAATGATCTTGTGAAGAGCTGTGAACTTTGGATAGGCCTAGGTCATAAATTTTCTGAAGATGTACCATTTTGCCGACGTCCAAACAAGCATGGAGGGGCATTGTGGGTGGAGAATACCATGGGCCAATCACTGTGCAGTGCTGATTTAAAATGCCTGCCGATAACTAGTCTCCATAGAGCGATAGCGAATTGGAGCTGGGTACGAGTCTAGGAGTGTCGGTAAAATCAGGTGTGTTTTGTAGAGGTTTCTCTCAATGATGATGCTATACTGTACACATACAAAATATGAAGTGTTGATGTGTCGGGCCTATAGCACAAAATCACAAGCAAATTGGTACAACTAGGCACACAGGGTCTCATTTCTGCCGCTAACGTGTTGATTTGGGTGGGGGCATCCTCTCAGGGGGAGGTGGGGTTGGGAAGGGGCCTAATGTCTCAAGCAGTATTCAAGGTTTTCCATCAATATACTCTATTCCATACCCCAATATTTCAAGCACGTGAAATCAGACAAAACTTATGTGCGAGGAATGTGACTTCCACATCCCTGGCTGGACATGCTAGTGGGGAACCCTCAATCCCAGGTTAATTACCATTGGTGGAGTTAACGTCCAACAAATGCAAAATTGAGCTTGGCATCCGGCCCTATGTTATTCAGCGATGTATTCCCTACGGACCCTGTTGCCTCGACGGAGGTCTTTGCCCTCATCCAGCGCTTGTTAGCATATGAACATATATGAGAATTTTACTCTGGGATTATGTTGCACAATCAATGCCACTTTTCGACATACGTCTGTGTGAGGACAAAGACCCTAAACATGGTCCTTACACGGCCTGAACCTTCAAACAGGGTTATCTCCCTTTATGCCTTGTCGATCGACATGGCATGAGGGGAGATAACCCTGTTAGGATGACACCGTCTGTACCGAAGTCAAATGTCGCCGTTGCGCGAACGTTTATCTTCTAACATCATAAACATGTTGATGTTGTACGGAGGCCACACAGTGACTTCAGTGGCAGGGGATGTCTTCGTCGATGTTGTTGTTGTTGTGATTATATATATATATATATATATTTTTGCAAGAATATAATTATTCCCCACCTTTTCATACACCACATTGACAGTAGATGTCATAAAAATGCTTTATATACGCCCTAAATCGATCTACATACCCCTCCTCTACTAGATCTCCGACACTCGAATTACCCCTTGTATCGGGATTCGTGGCGAAAGTCGGTGTACTATCTTTAACATGGAGTAACCACACTTGTCATTAGAGACGGAGATCGAGTAGAGGAGGGGTATGTATGAAAAGGTGGGAAATAATTATATTCTTGCAAAAAAAATATATATATATATAATCACAACAACAACATCGACGAAGACACCCCCTGCTACTCAAGTCACTGTGGGAGGCCAGTTCGTGCCCCTTCAAAATCATTTTTCTTTCTCCAGCTAAGTCGTAATTACGACTTATTACGACTTTGTAAGTCATAATTACGGCTTTGTTAATCCTACCTGGCCTGGGCCAAACTTTCTGCGCTATCTCCGGAACGACAAAAAAATGGAGTGCTGAAACTCCGGGACTTTATAGTTTATCATATTGGGGTCATTTTGAGCCCATTTGCATAACCCACTGAGCAGAGGATCATGGGTAAATTCAAGATGGCGGCCACGTGGGGTACCAGAAAAGTGATGTTTTTGTCACATTTCTTCAAAATTTCTGCTTTTCAGCGATGAAAAGTGGGCAAGTTCTATTTTATTTCACATCACATTAATATTTACTAATTTATCATGCAGTTTTTGCGGAGAAATTGCATAAATTTTTTTTCGGAAAATCCGACCGAAAAATCGGCCAAAAAATGCCGTTTTTGAAAATGACGTCACTGTGACGTCATTAAAGCGGCCATCTTGAATTTTTTTTCCATTTTCTGGTAGAGCTTGACCCAAGGGTATAGTGTGGTAAGTTTCAGCCCCCTAGCTCAAGGGATAAGAAAAATAATTAGGGGGGCCATTTCGGCCTCCCCCCCCCCCCAGGCCTGGATGGGTCCCAAAAAGCCCAGGCCAGATAGGGTTAAGGCGTAATCACGGCTTTGTTAAGTCGTAATGACTTTGTGAAAAATTTTAAAGTGGCACGAACTGGCTTCCGTAATATTATGTCTCCCTGTGCCTTTTCAACATTAATCCGAAATTTACACTATAATTATTTGCGCGGGTCTCCGCCGAGCGCCGCACCAGCTGTGGTTCGTATAAATTAAATCTGTCATATCTATTAACCCAGGACGATATTTGAAATATTGATCAGCATTAACGAGAAGTGACAACACTTATGATTGTACAAAAGGTTTAATCTTTTGGGAGTCATGGGATGAAAATTCATCCATAGCTCTTTCATAGCTTTCCATGGATCTTTTGAACAACTACCAAACAGGGTTGTCTTCCATTGTGTCATTTTGTAACCATCTGGGTCATCTATAGGCGGTAAGACTGAATCTGGGAGCGAGTATCCATTTTCAGCCTACTTTCGGCAACCTTAACGGGGATTCCCCCGAAAACTACACCACGTGATGTCGTCAGCCAATCAGCTAAACTCTACCGACGTAACCCCAACGTAACCCTCCATTTCGATAGGGAAGTTACTCATATCTGTATCTCTTGTAAGCCCAGACATTATATGTTTCAGGAGTGATATGAAAAAACTGTAATTTATCAGATTTCTCGAGTATGTTCTCCGTCGGGTAAAGACCGAACAGTATACGGTAAAGTATCGGATATCGCTCCGCGTTAATGGCGACACACGATTCGCAAGCCAGCTTATGGGGTCCAGACCACTATTAAAATTTACATTGGCGGCAATGTTATAAACTGTTAACGTCATTGCATCTCCTCGATTCATTAATTAAGTCTCGACTTCCATATTTCGGCCTGAAGTACTTTAATTCAAGTGCTACAACCGGACAGACTTCTTGACGGGGGTCGCCCATTGAAATTTTGAGTTATGCGCGCTCCTACAAATGACGTCATGATTTTGGCTTTTTTCTCTGCTTTCAGAAATCGGTGCATAGGCACCCAAATAGTCCCTCTTAGCAACTTCTTATTAGGCCTTGAGTTAAAATCAAACTCACAGCGGAACCAAACACATACCATACTCCAATCACCTACCACTGGCCTTCAATTATTCCTCGCAACAGATACTGGAAAAAATATTGAAAACAATTTCTCCTTTTTTTAATAGTGGTCTGGTACCTATGGATGGCGAAGTGTACGCAAATGGTCATATCACAGGAGGGGAGATAACCCTGTTTGGATGTTACTCTTTGACACCCACGAAAGTCCCATGAATGGACCGTCGTTCTTGTACTTAGTTACTACTTAGCGGAGGGATGGCTAGCAAAATAATATCACGAAGATCTTCAACTGGTAATTCGGCAGTCCATTTTGCTACTGAGATTGTTAAGGGGCAAAACCAGTAACTTTTTGTTAATGTTGTTGTTACTTCTTTGTTGAAATAAGCTGGTATATCTAGAAATTGTCAAAGCGTAGCGAGCTGAAACTTCCCATAATTGAGGTTGTTTTGATGTAATGGTATGCAAAAACTAATTAAAAGTCCTTTCAACACGTTTGTGAACTTTGTCCTTTTTCTTTACACAATTTCCTACTTTTGATATAAAAAAAAACTTAAAATTTCTTTCAATAGCATTTGTGACCAGTTTTAATGTCCCATTTGCAATTATTTTCAAAATATTCTGTTTCGGCAATAACTTATTCCTTATTCCAAACCAGATGTCACGATGGTATGATCAAAAAAGTAAAAACTGCCAATCACCACATGACTGATTTCTGCTTCGCTACAAGCTTTGTCAAAGAGCATTCATTGCTTAACTTACGTACCCTGAAAATTATGGTATTTGACTGTAAACCCCATGTGAACTTTTTTCATCTTAAACGTGAGAAATGTTTTTATACAAATGTTGACCAGTATTTGTATAAATATTGCATGACAACAGTTTGCTGAACTGTATATTTTAGTTTCAGATCGCCATGATTTGTTAACTTCAAGATATTCAAATTTTTCGAAAGGTGACACCAAAAAATGTGACAGCAAAAAATGTTACAGCAACAAAAACATGTCACTGGTCTATATCCTTAAACGCGACTTTACAGAAACGGGTTTACTGATAGCCAGACATTACTCACAAAAACCCGGATGCTGCACGATTTCAGTCATATCAGGTGCGCCGATAACTCCGGTTCCCCTGCATAGCACCACGACACAGACGGTCAGTTTTGTCAAACTGAGATTGTCCAACATGCTGATTATGAGATAGTAGTTCCCCAAAGCCTGTTAGCGAGAAAATGGTAGGTAACCGTCGGATGACGCTAATATATACATCTCACATTTAAAGCTGTCGCATTACGTTTATGCAAATACATTCACGTCAATTATATATCAAAAGTTAGGAATACAATGTCTGCGGGGATCTCATTACTGTACACGTAATAAATATGGAGAAGATAACAGCTGTTCATCATGATTGTAATTTTGGCTCTACGATGCAAAACTGGTCTATTGTTGATTTGTTGCCAACAAACGCACGGTACCGCACACAAACATGTCACGAAGGTACACAATATTCGATACATCCTAGTAAACATGCCTCTGTGAATATTTTTTTTGCGAATAGAGCATTCTCATCAGCTGTCATGATTAGCTTACAAGCTAGATTTGGCCTCCAAGTTTCCAAGTTTTTACACAATCTGACTGAGCTGCCTATTCGTTATGCTGCAAAATTCTCACATTCACCTTTCTCTAACTTTTGAGTCGATTTTAGAAAAGTCACATGATTAACAAGCTTCTGCCTCCTGCTGTTTAGACGCATGCCCGTTGTGCGACAAAATGGCCGCCATATCTACGTAGCATGCGGATTATCGACAGCTGATTAAAAAGCAGAAGAATCATCCTCCCTATCCATAATAACCTCTGTTTCATGACCAAAATATCGTGCAATGGTTTTAAATTAAAAAGACAACTTTTTGAATGGGCTTGATTCTTGTTCGATGGAAATAATGAGTAGCCTCTACTGGCGTGACTGGGGTTAGAGCCACACCTCTCCATTATCGAGAAGAAATGCGAGACCTCGCGGTTGCGCAGGTACCTTATTTCAGTAAAAACAATTCTTAAAGCATTCGTCCGTTCTATAACACTTCCGTCATGTATTTATTACCCAGGAAACCCAGGAAAACCCATAGATATCCCAGCAATGATTTGTGGACTGCGAATACACTGCCTTCTGGATGATGGCCCAGACATTTCATTATTGGATGAAGGGTTCTATCGCACCCTCCCAGAATCCCGGAGATGGAAACTGAAATTACCGGATCTATCCTTTGTGGCAGTTAAAACCACAAAAATTTCACCCAGACGAGCTACCCTGGTGGGGTTCTCACTCAGACCGGCCATGGGTGCCAAGGGCCCACACCAAATTTGATGCCGTGTCACATCTTTCCATGAAGTGCCTCTTGGGCTTGGACTTTCTTCAGAGCAAAGACATCAGAATAGATTATGGAATGGAGCAGTTAAGAAAGTTTTAGAAAGTCACAAATCTTCTATCATTTCTCTTGTGTCTGTCTGTTGTGTTCCACTGTGTCAAACTATCGACTTGGCACCAGGTGAACAGATCATCACTCCGGTACCAGCCGATAACACTGCTAAACTGTTGTGCAATGAGGCAAACATGGAACCCTATTGCCTGTACCATACGTCTTGCCTATAAAGGAACCCCACGCTTTATGCCTTGAAGATGAGGTCTGACATCAGATCGACGAGATGTACCAACACCAAATCATTGAACCAATGAAGGTTCTTCATTGCTTTAGTGAAGACGCTAGACAACAATAAACCCGCCTGCATTGATTTTCGGAAGTTGAATCCCGTCATCCACCGAGATAGCTATCCCTTGCGTCGTATAGACCAATACTGGACTCTCTTTCTGGGTCCCATTACTTCCCAACTCTCGGCTTAGCCAGTGGCTACTGGCAAATCGATATATACAACGAATCAAAACTCAGGATGGTGATATTTCCCATTTTCGGAAGATGCCGCTCGGCTTGATAAATCCCCCAGCCACATTTATGCGGTTGATGGAACTTGTGCTGGCTAATTTGCAATGAGAGATTTGCCATCATGCCATCTTGATGATACTGTAGTCCCTTAACCATCCTTCGACGGCCACCTCTCTCGACGTGAGGTTTTCAAGTGGCCAAACCCAAATTCAAACCGTCTAAATAGCACTTTGGCCATAAAATGTGGTCTATTTGGGACATATTCTTTCCAAGAGTGGCGTTTCAGCAGACCCCCGGAATTATCCTACACTTATAAATGCGCGTGATGTCCGCAGTTCAATAGCCGTGTCCAGATACTACATGAGATATATTCGTAACTTTGCAAAGATTGCGAAACCTGACAACAAACTCACAGAGAAAAACGTTCCATTTATTTGAACGTAGGAATGCGCGTCTGCCTTCCAGCACTTGAAAAAGCCACTGACTTTGGGACACTACTGGCTTTGCCAGATTTCACTCAGCTGGTTCGCCTTCATACAGATGCTAGTATTTGGTGTTGTGTTGTTGACAATTTTTTTTCTAATTTGGGGCATTATCTTCATTCCAATATTCCAAGTCAGTCATGCAATTACAGAAATTAATTAATAATAAAATTAAATAATGAACACTCTTTACCCTCGGTAGCCAGTTTGGCTATAAGCCAATCTTCCACTGGGCCGAGCACATTCATACACAGGTATATATCTCACAATCATACATCCGGTTTATCGGTGTGGGGGAAAGCCGGAGTACCCGGAGAGAAACCCACGAGCACGGCCTAGGACCAGAAACCCAATCTCACGTACGACCGAGTCGACACCACGCGGAATTTGACCCGGACCGCATTGATGAGAGTCCGAGATGTTAACCACTGGACTAACAGTGCTCAGTCACGTTAGTTTGAACCTATTAGTTATTCACGTGCGCGAACCATAGAGAATAATAAAATACGATAGACACGATAGTAGTATAGAAAACGCAAATTGACCTCTGTGATTGCATATGACCTCTGTGACGTCACTCGGTTTTGTCTACATGCTGCTTGTGTGACCTCACGAAGGTCATATGCACATTTCCAAGGAATGCGACCGAATTAGCTCTTTCAAAGGGTCAAAAGGCGTTTACAGGGCCCTTTATGTGAGGTCATATTCAAATTTGAAATGGCCAAGATGCGTCTACGTGCCCTTTCGGAACCTGTGGCAGTTCCATGAACTGGTTAATAGTTGTAATAAAAAAAAACAGGTTTTATTTTCATTACTGAGAACACAACATATATAAAACAGTTATTTCCCCTTGTTATAACATCTACGACAGAAATCCAGTGGAATACCTGCGGTGTAAGTTCACCTTTACTTTAGCATTTTTTATGGTATCCATATCCATAATATCTAAATATCCAGATACGTCGTGGTCACACCATCTGGGAGAACTTTTCCTCTGACAGGAAAAAAAACAAACAAAAAAAAAGAAGAAAGAAAGGAAGAGAATGCAAACATAGCTTAGAAGAAAAGGTTATCTGATCAGGTATCTTTTTCAATTGTTGTTTAATACAGGGGGAGTTATCACAGCCAGTGCGTACCCATGGTACCAGTAGGCCTGAAATAAGATCGCGATTGATCGGTGAACAAATTAACACATTGTTGACGATTTCGGGCTTAAATCTCGTGCGTCTGTTCATAAGAATGGAATCCAATCCAATATGGCCTACTCGAAAGAAAGAACATCAACACGTCGGTTGGGAAGAACTTTTTGTAACTTTTTCATTATAAACTTGTTTTATTTATTTATTTTCAATTGAGAACCCAGTGATTTGTTCAGTATTTCTTTATCCACAAACAAGAGATATACAAATTCTCAACTGCTTTTCACAGAGAAATCCTAGAAACAAAGGTATAAAATCTAACCTAGAACCGAAGATAACTGGTGTTAATATGATGTATATGGATAAATTTTTCCTACTATTGCAAGAAAACACCACTAAGCTTAACTATATATTTTTTACTATTTATATTGAATTTATCATGTATTGTTATCGTTATATATATCAGCAGACCTGGGGAGAACAGCGCTTCGGCACTGACAGGTCTGCTGTTTGAAAATATGACAAATAAATAAATAAATAAATAAAGCTTACATTTTTGATCAGTCGAAAATAATCCAATTATCATCAATTACGTATATTTTCTATGTTAATGAGATAGCAAATGACACGATTAACGGACCAGAAGTCATGCGCTCAGCCACGCGTCAATGCATCCGCTCGCTGCTGTCGAGGCAAGATAGTATTTTCTAAGGATTAACTTGAATTATAGAGAAAACCCGGGATTGAATGATCATTTCAGCTTGTATATCATTGTAGTGGTCACCACTGTAATGAACCATTTCAGTTCAATTGTTACAATTTTATACCGCTCCAATGTTCCCAGAGAGCGCCAATTTCCCGTCAATTTTGAAAAATATCTGCGCTCGGAGGGGGGATACCCCCCTCTCACACTCTCCCCCTCTCAAGCCCCCCAAAACTTTCAAACTTATCTAAGAAGACTATACTGTGAGGTCATGTGGCTCTGTCAGTATGTCGGCACCACTTCCCACTTCCCTCATATGCGTTGTAATTTACCCGCACCTCGAACTCGATAGTTTTTTCCCCTCCACCTGTTGCTCTTGTAACTTGCCACGGTCCTTCCTCATCAAAAGTTTGCGCTGGAATGCCCGCTCTTAACCAAGATCAAAATATGTACATGGTCTGCGAGCTGATTTCATTGGCTCTCTATTTTACTGCAGTGCTATTGCACTGGTTTGTTTTTCTGGGCATTGGTTGGTTACATTTGACCCCATCCTATGCCACTGGTTGGCTACCTTCCCAGCCGACTTATTGACTGGCCTATACCAGCTTGGTTAAAATTAGAATCCCACATTTATGTTCAAGCATTGGGCAATTATGGCCAATTGTTTATGCTCGTAACCTATTATGCAGACAACACACAAAACAGCGTTTTGGGTGAGATATCATTTTTATTCAGGAACAACAATAAAAAACAACAACCTGAAAACAACCACGTGAACTTAAGCCCAGAACGGGGCTTCTATATTGAAATGATCTACGGCCCAGTCGTACACCAGTACATCTCGATCGGTAGCTTTAGAGTACTCGTCAAACATCTGTACGATGGGTAGCGTTCTTCTCCGGCAACGGTGGTAGAGGTAAAACCGGAAGTACTGACCGCACACGCTACTGCTCAGACCTTGTCATGCTTGACTGTTCCAACACCACGTCTCTGTGTCTTCGGTCAAGAAGGCTGTTAAATCGGGATGCAGCGGTGGCAGGCCGTACGGATCAAAGCATTCGCCCAGATGTTCTGTCAAGTACACGGCCACCCAATGTTGACCGGGACGATCCCTCTGATCCGTGTTGAGGACGTGTGCGGCAGGATACACACGGTCTATCGGAAGCATATCTCGGGAGAACACCCCTTGAAAACTAGTGCGTGTCCGTGAGTCATTCTCCAGCACGGTGGTAATCTGGTCTGTATTCATGTCAGGTGGCAAATTACAAGCGTCTAGTCCGTCATTCATAATCCAGCCGTCGTCCATTAGAGAATATCCGCGTCCATAATCCAAAGACCTATTCCATTTTCCATATAACAGTATTAGCACCAAATTCAAAAAGACAATCATAGTATACAAAAACATAGGCTTGTTTCCTGCAAGAGAAGCGGTCAACAGTTTTCAATGATGCCGGCAAGACATCATGATGTTCCAAAAATATCAAATCCGTATCGCTGATCAGTATTCTTAATCCATAATATTCGTTGTAAAGTCGTCATCTAAAGAATGATGTATCTCAGTCACGCTTTGATTGTGACTGTTCATATGAGTACCATGAGGATCTTGAAGTACATGGGTTCATACGGCCCCTAGCCCCAGGTTAAGCGGAATTAGACACAAGTTACGAAACGTAGCGCCATAGATCTTGCACGCTACGTTCGTATTTTGCTATCAGCATGCGATATGTATCGCCAAATTTGAGAAACTTTGAGTGTAGGCGCTTGGTGGAATAGCCCTGTTTTTTAAGTTTCTGCACCAATGTTTTGTGACGTTGATTAAAATCGTCACATTTAACACAGGATCTAGCAAATACTACTAAGCGAGATATGTATACGCCATATGCAGGTCCCACTGGAATATTAATGTCCAAAAAGGGATGGTTGACGATGTCGAAATTGTAATCATCTCTTTTGTCATAAAGTCGACGAGAGGGAATGCCCGCTTCATTTTTATAGAGATATAGATCTAAATATGATGTGCCTGTAGGGCTATCTGTAGTTTCCTTCAAATCCAGTGAAAGTGGATATATATCCTTCACTGCGTCATTTATATAGCGATTATCCACAGCAAGAAGATCGTCTATATAGCGTTTGGTGAATGAGAAGTTGGAAGTTGCGCGCCTTGTCCAATTGAAATAGTGCGTGTCCGTGAGTCATTCTCCAGCACGGTGGTAATCTGGTCTGTATTCATGTCAGGTGGCAAAGTCACACAGGAAGTTGCGCGCCTTGTCCAATTGAATGATGTCAAACTCGGCGTAGCAAATCACATTGATGGTGCTCCGGAGGGCTCGTGCAAAGTGGATTTCCAACCGTAAGTTGCCTTGCCTGGCGAGGTTCAGCTGATGGTCGTTCTCTAAGGTGGGGGTCAGATCGAAACAGAACGACATGTGTCCCTTAGCGTAGTCCTTCCGATTGATCATATTCCGTTCATCCTGGTTGATTTGACCGGTCGCTGTAAACAGGCTCTGATAGGCTCGAATGTAATTCTCGTGCTCAATGTTCGGTGTTAAGGCCGTGGCTGGGACCGTGTGCAGGGCCACAAAATTGATGCCGAAATGTTTAATGACAAACGGGTTCTCTGGGTAGGCTCCGCTGAATTTGGTATTCTCCACACAGACCAGGATCAATCGTCTCGGGAGTTTCCCCAGGAACAGGTTTTCTTTGTTGGCGCTCATATTCCCGGCAGGCACGGAGAACACTTTGGTTTGCACACGTCGGATTGGATAATAGGCTGTTTTTTCTCTAAGGCTTTGAACTGCCCCAATTGGACGGCTGGATTCGGTTTCACTTTTCGGATATACAGGACTGCGTCTTGGATGATGATCTTATAGTCAGCTACATGCCCCTCTAGGTCGGGGACGCCCGTATCAGTCGGGTGTTGATAAGAATCTTGTTCAAGAGGTACCGGTCTTGATGATGATGCATGATGAGGTATGTGTGCAGTCGACCGATGAGCTCGACCGAGTTGCCGTTCGCAGTGAAATCCTTCCGTTCGTTCCATCCAGTATTCTCTTTCTCCGTGCCCATGTGCTCAGGTGTGTCCCGGTAGAATAAAGGAGCTGTCAACTGAGATTGTTTAGTCTCTCGTCCGTACGACAACAGCGTTTCGATGTAGGCGTGATAGTGGTACCTGTTGATCGAGTCATTGAAAATATCGACCTGTTGAAACATAGGGTGCAGGCAGAGATTTGTCGAACCCACCGTTGCACGGCCGACGATTCTGGAGCTATCCCCTTTGACGATCTTGGCTTTCACATACGAGTACGTATGGGCTATTTCCAGATAGGCCATATCCGCATTGCTGATGGTGAACTCGCTGGGCCCTGTTTCGTTGATGCTGGAGAGCGGGAGATGCACCACCCATAATCCTTGTTCGACACTGGTCTGTGTAGGCGTGACAGTCCACAAATCAAATTCATTGTTGGTGGAGGGGCAGGATTAAGGACATCTTTACGCAAAGATATCCCGGGTCTTCGATGTGCATCCTCGATGGGTTGGTCGTCGACTGTTGCACAGTCTCCGCTGTGCAGGTCTTTTATTTCCTACGGTTCGTTGTGCTTTGGCGACCAAGACACCTCCTGCTTCTTTGGTTCGGCGTTTCAATGCTTCTCGGAACGCATCTCCCAGGGCTTGCACCCTACTTCGGACCGCCTGTTTGCCGACCGCTTTTATCCCAGGCGTCACCAAGAGTAGGAACATTTTGACGATGATCCCGAGTACGTTACCCAGCTCATGTCCTCGTTGGATGCGTGTTCCTGTAAAGACAGGAAGGCCACCACCGGCCTGTTGGGTATAATAGTGCATCGCACGCTTAAGATACCTTCATTATACAAGGTTGGGAGAACGTGATTGTCGAAAATGAAGTGTGACCACCACTTCCTCAATTTCGAATGCCAGAGGTTATCCGGTGTCATCCCTTATATCGATGGTGATGGTACTGATGTTAGTTGGTCGCACCGATAGATAGAGAGCGGGTTAAAACCCTGTGTGACCTGATCTCCGTAGTCCCCTTGCACTGGGCAGACTCGGAGCAGGGGCGCATCGATATCGCCGACAATGTGATCATCGACCAGATCCGAATAGACATAGTGTACATACAAGCATGGTCTTCCCCTGGAGCCGACCGTGCCCGAGTTATCCGTCTCCAGTGCACACAGCCCCTTCAACGTCTTGCTGAAACGTACGGTCACATTGGTCTGGAGAATGATCAGAAACTTGTGATTCCAATCGTGGTACTCCATCTGGATAATGTTCAAAAACGGGAAGATATTGATTCCTCCAGGGCTCGAGCTCTTGATGAGGTTACGCAACGCCTGGATGAATATTTTGGGTGTATGGTACTGGCCTTCCGGAAGAGTGAAGTTATAGGTGTTGCCTTCGTATACGACTCCGTACCACACCGTATCATGTTGCACGTTGTACCACGTATACGGGTACTTGATATCCACTAGGCCACACTACCAACATCCGGGAAGATGTAAGGGATGTGGCAGCTGGGTAACATAATGGGTTAAGCTAACACCACAGCCAAGCTATTACTGGGTAGTGTGAGGTAAAGCATGACGACTGAGCTTTCCTGCATCCGTTGTTGGTTTGAATAGTGTTTTCAGGCCTTGGGAGCTTGTTCCCTGCGTCGTGATCGTCGCGGTAACTTGCTACGCGTCACGGCTCTGAAGGGGTAGGGGGTCTTGACCAGGGATGGTGTTCTAAAGGGTATGAAAGTTTTCCGTAAGGAGCGTATACGTCTTGGTGTTTTGGGTGGTGACTCCTGTTCCCACTCGGCTTCCCGGGTACGTGGGGGTTGAGTCTGTCGTTGTGACTAACGGGGTGTGCGTACTGGAGATTGCTGTTCCGTCACGCTGCATCCAGACCCAGCGCTGGGGGCTCACCACCAATTCCTGTGGTATATGCATGTCTTTCAAGCCTTGGACAAACACCTCAAATCCTTGAGGATCCGTGTGCGACCTGAGTAGTGTATAACAAGCAAGATAAGTCACATTGACCTCAGAAATTTGCATATGACCTCTGTGACGTCACAGTTGGGTCGGCCATGTTGTAAAGCAAGATGGCGGTGTGGTTCGGGTATGTTCGGGACTGTTCGGGTTGTCGTCCGTGTTGTAAAGCAAGAGGGTGTTGGGTGGTCCCTGTTGTAAAGCAAGATGGCGGTGTGGTTCGGGCGTGTTCGGGCGTGTTCGGTATGGTTCGGAGCTGTTCGTGTGTGTTCGTGTGTGTTCGGGCCTGTTTGGGCATGGTGGAAAGCAAGATGTCGGTTGTCGGTGCTGTTGTAAAGCAAGATGGTGGTTGTCGTCCCTGTTGTAAAGGAAAATGGTGGTTGTGGGCCCTGTTGTAAAGCAAGATGTCGGAGTGGGTTCGTGAATGTTCGGGAATGGGGTGAAAAACATATAAAAGTAGGTGATTTTTAGTGAATGGGTTATAATCATTGGATGACTTTGGGAAGTGTTTAACTGACCTGATTTGACTGCCTGCCTGCCTGCTTGTCTGCCTGCCTGCCTGCCTGTCCAGTTCCAGTTCCTGCCTCACCAGTTCCATCCATCCTGACCAGTTCCAGTCTGCCTGACTTGTAACCTGTCGGCCTGCTCCTGTCTCATCTCTAACCAGCCTGACCCGTGTGTTTGGAAGCATGACACGTGGAGAAGATTTTCCCTTTGACCCAGCGGTCCCTCCGGTAGAAGTTTTGCCTGAAGACGAGCGTGTGAGGGGGCTTTATCAACGACACTGGCCTACCATACGCCATTGTTTTCACCGTGACCGTCGTCTATTGGATTTGTATAACTTTCGACTGGAAGACTTCACGTATTTGTCTACTTACGCTGAGAGTATATTCAGAGACCAGGTGACAGCGTTCAAGTTGAATATGACATTTGGGTATATTTTACGGCAGAAGAACACGGACCAGCTGCGGTATTATTACCCGAGTAATAATACGTATGTGTTTGACCAGCCGTTCACCATAACGGAAGAGATTTCCCTGCAGCCACTGCTTGAACAATTGATTACGTTGGATCCGTTGCAATGGGCCCTGTTGCAACGTCCCAATTCCGAATGGCTTGTGGAAAGGGTGACCAACGTCACATTTTTTGTCACGAAAATGAGAGATCATCCTATCGGTGCTCCTGTACTACTCCCTCCTTGGCTGCTTCGTCGACACGGCTTGTATGCATTAACCAGCGGGCCGCATGGGCCCTACAAAGACCGGAAATGTTTGTTTCGGTGTTTGGCCGTACATGTGGACGGGTGTAATCCCAAGAGTTGTGACAGAGTGGCCAATGACTATTGGGAACAGTATTTACAGCAGCAAGACATGGATCAGCGGCACTTCCGTGGCGTTCCTTTCAAGAATTTGGATGACGTGGAAACCCTGTTCAACATCAATATCTTTGTATACCGATTACAACGGGAGGAGGACGATACATTGGTGGCTGAATTGGTGCGTCGTTCCACAGAACGGTACGCTTCTACCATGAAAGTGAATGTGTTTGACTACAATGGCGTGAGTCATTTTTCCTTGATATACAATATGAGCCAGTATTGTCAGTCTTACAGTTGCGCCCAATGCCATCGTGTGTTTCACCGTACCTCCAACTTACATCAACACGAGAAGATTTGTACGAACGCTGTGAAGCGAGTCTATCCTGGTGGTGTGTATCATAATACGCTTACTATTTTCGAGGAACTGGCCGATGAGGGTCTCATCATACCGGAGGCGGACCGTTATTTTCCGTACCGGGCGTGTTATGATTTTGAGGCCTTATTGGAGCCCATGGACTTGTTTTCTGCCAAAACACAGTTTACGCAGCGCCATATTCCCCTCAGTGTGAGCATTTCCAGCAACGTACCTGGCTATGACGCTGCACCGGTCTGTTTCGTGTCTACCGGGGATGCCCATGAGTTAATCTCCCGCATGATGGGATATTTAGAAGAAGTGAGCGCGGCCAGTACGGAATTGTTGGTGTGCAAGTTCGAGGACATACTGGACCAACTGGACGATCGTATTCCTATACCGGGTGTAGCGTTTAGTGATGATGAGGAGTCGGAGTCGGAGTCGGAGTCGCAGCCCATGCAGTCGCAGGATGATGTACCTTTACCCAAACCGTATGCCGAGAAATTGAAAGCGCGTTTTTTACAATACCTAGGCCAGTTACCGGTGCTGGGGTTCAACTCGGGGCGCTATGATTTAAATATGGTGAAGGAATTTCTCTACCCTTACTTGGCCCAGGCGAATACCCTCAAGTCGGTGATCAAGAAGATCAATAATCATATGGCCCTGACTACCACATCACTCCGTTTCCTGGATGTACGCAACTACCTAGCGCCTAATTATAGTTATGATCAGTGGGTGAAGGCGTATGACTGTGCACAAACGAAAGGACTGTTCCCTTACACGTATATATCGACGCTCGACCGTTTGGCGGAAACACAGTTGCCACCGCGGCAGGCCTTCTTTAACGATTTGAAGCAAGTGGAATGTTCGGAAGCCGCGTACCGTGAACTAGAGCAGGTATGGAACGACCAACACATGGAGACGATGCGAGATTTCCTCATATGGTATAATAACCTGGATGTGGTTCCTTTCCTGGAAGCGGCTGACAAAATGGTTCAACTGTTTCGTCGTGAAATGCATGTGGACATCTTCAAGGAGTGTTTAAGTTTACCGGGTGTGGCGCTTCGCCATCTTTTTCAAGCGTGTCCCACGTACTTTTCGTTGATACAGCAGAAAGATGCGGACATGCATGAGTGTTTAAAGGCGAACATTGTGGGTGGTCCCAGTCTTATATTCCACCGTTATCACGAGAAGGACGTGACTACTCTGCCGGGTGGAAAATCTTGTGCAAAGATTATCGGTTTCGATGCCAATGCGTTGTACTTGTGGTCACTCGCCCAACCTATGCCCAGTGGGCATTACACACGTTGGTTGGCCGAAGGGCGCCATTTTACACCCCAACGCGCTTCTTCCAAACATCTCGCCGACCAGTGGATAGATTGGGAAGCCTATCGACGGGGAATTACTATACGACACCAGACCAACGCCACAGAGAAGCGCATAGGCGATCGTCGCCTTCCCGTCGATGGGTTTGCCCTGGTGGGTAACACACCCACTGTATTCCAATTTTACGGTTGCTATTGGCACGGTCACGAATGCCATTTTAGTGCTGGGTGTTTCAACGGCCGACGTGGGAAAACAGGTGAGGAATTACGGAAAGAAGTGGTGGAGAACGCGGATTATGTGAAAGAGAGAGGATACCATCTCATTGAGATGTGGGAGTGTCAATTTCACACCCTGTGTGAGGCTCTACCTCATTTACGGCGTTTCCTCAAAGAGCGCGAGTATCCATTGAGTCGTCGTCGACTGCTGAGTCTACCCCAGATGTTCGACGCCATTCGTTCGGGGGCCCTGTACGGCTTTGTCGAATGTGATTTGCATGTTCCCGACACTCTCAAACCTGTCTTCGCCCAGTGCCCGCCCATCTTTAAGAACACGCTGGTGGGTCGAGATGATATTGGCGACACCATGGGAGCCTACGCAGATCAACACGAGTGTTTACCGCATCCGCGTCGCATGCTCATTGGCAGTATGTGGGGAGAGAAGATGTTGTTGGGCACTCCGCTGCTGCAGTGGTATATGCGGCACGGTCTGGAGATTACGAAAATACACCAAGTCATACAGTACGTACCTCACGCCTGTTTTGCGGTGAATGCCGACATTGTGACGGCTGCCCGTCGTCAAGGCGACCAAGACTCCAGTAAGGCCATCATCGGTGAAAGTTGGAAGCTCACGGGCAACGGCTATTATGGCAAAACGGTAACCAACCAGGACAAGCACGTGAATGTGAACATTTGTACGACGCTTCAAGCCCGCAAAAAGGTCAATTCTCCTCTCTTTCGGTCGGTGCAGGTGATCGATGACGACACGTATGAAATCACTTCAGCCAAGAAGACTATCCGTTACAACTTACCCCTCCAGATTGGGTGTATGGTATACCAGGTGGCCAAGCTGCGCATGCTGCAGTTTCTATATGACTTTATGGGTGTTTATTTTAATGCATCAGACTGGCAACTCATGGAGATGGATACGGACTCAGCCTACATGGCCGTCTCTAATGCGGATTGGGAGTCCCTGGTGAAACCCGAGTTACGGGCCCAGTATGAGATGGAACGGGACCAGTGGTTACCGCGACGTGACCATTACCAGTATGATAAGCGGACGCCCGGGCTCTTCAAGCTGGAGTGGAGTGGGGATGCTATGATTGCGCTCTCCTCCAAGACGTATTACTGTTACGGGGGAGACGAAAATAAGTTTAGCTGCAAAGGAGTGAACCGGCGCGATCCCAACATCGACAAAGCTCTTTACCTGGACGTGTTGCAAAGCCAGGCCAGTGCGAGTGGCACGAATCGAGGATTCCGTGTGGTGGACCATCAGATGCGCACCTATATCCAGCAACGAGACGCCTTTACTTTCTTTTATCCCAAACGAAAAGTATTGGCCGACGGTGTCAGCACTACCTACTTGGACTTGTAAAAAATGTGGAACATTAACTGTGGAGTCACGCGTTATAAAAACTGTAAAAGTCAGGATGGCCGAGTGGTCTAAGGCGCCAGTCCTAAGTACTGGTGGGGTGATACCCTGCGTAGGTTCAAATCCTACTCCTGGCAGAACTTTTTTTTAAATACTACTACTACTACTACTACTACTATTCTATGTGTACATACCACCTGTATTCTATTTGTATATATCCTTCTTGTTGACTTAAATAAAGAGAGAGAGAGTCAAAATCATTTTTTTGTGTTTTTTCAACTCTTTTATTCAACAATGATTCACGTCAGAACGTCATAACAATATAATGTCATAATAATAATGGGTCTGCGCATGTTTTTAAGTGAACCAGAGAAATGGTGCATGCACATTAAACCGAGAGGCTGTCCAGTCATAGACCAGGACATCACGGTCTTCGGCTTGACAATAATCATCAAACATATGTACAATGGTGGACAGTGAATGTCCTCTACTCCGGTGAGTGAGATAAAACACACAGTACTGTCCGCACACACTACTCAAGGGGCCTTGTAATCTTTGCGTATTCCAACGCCACTCTGTCGTGGAGACGTCCATGAATTTCACTAAATCGGCATGGAGGGGTGCAAGTCCGTAGGAATCAAAGTATTCGCCTTGGCCTTGGGTGTCCACGTACACCGCTATCCAATGTTCACCGGGTCGACTCTTCGGGTCTGTATTTAGGATGTAGGCTGCAGGGGTGGTGGAGTGGATGGGAAACACATTGCGTGGAAATACACCTCGAAAGGGGATCTTGGGATCTCGCTGGAGTATGCGCATCAGCTGTTCTGTATCCATGGTTTTAGTTGGCGAAGTCACACAGCACGTTTCTTTGCGCATCCACGCTGATGACGTTGTCAAACTCGGCGTAGCAAATCACGTTGATGGTGCTGGGTAGAGCCACGGAGAAACGCAGTTCCAACCGTAGGTTTCCTTTCTTCAGTAAAGCCAGTTGATGATCGTGTTCCAAGGTAGGGGTGAGGTCAAAGGCGAACAATGTGTACCCACGGCTAAAGTCTTTTCGAGTGATGGTATTGCCTTCGTCCTGGTTGTTTTGTCCTGTGGCTATAAACAGGTTCAGGTAGGACCGCACATAGTTTCCGTTAGTAAAGTCTGGTTGTAAGGGTCGGGCTGGAATTTGATGGCCGGCCACGTGCAGTGCCACAAAGTTGATGTTGAAATGATCAAATTTGAACGGATTCTCAGCCAAAGCTCCATTGAATGCGGTGTTGGTCACACACCCCACGGTAAGTCGTTTAGGCAGATCTCCTAGAAATAAATTCTCTCTGTTGGCCATCATCGTCCCTGCGGGTACGGAGAACACCTTGGTCTGTACGCGTCGGATGGGGTACAGGGCTGGTTTTTTCGCTAAGGCTTGCATGTGACTCAGCAACACCCCCTGTTGCAAATCTACCGTACGGACAAACAGGACTGCATCTTCAATGATGATCTTGCAGTTGAGAGCGTCCGCCCCACCGCCCATTAAGGCAAACAAAGGTGAGGCACGGATCAACTTGATCTTGATGGTTACACCGTTCATCATGTAGCGATCTTGCATGAACAGATCGGCGTGCAGTCGTCCCATCATATCGATGGACTTGCTTTCGCTTGCTAATTTTTTGCGTCGGGTGTACCCAGTATTGCCAGGGAGTAGATAGTTGTGGTAGCCGGGTGTAT
>JAVTVY010016023.1:0-59554 GCA_036873755.1 Hanleya hanleyi | reverse complement strand
GAAAATGTTTTTTTTATATATATATGTTGAAAACTTCCATAATTAAAAATCACTGATTCTCTGTGAATCCGTGATATTAATTTTGCTGCTAATAATTTCCAATACTTTTGGCAGTTTAAATGGTTTCCCAGATCTAATAAAGAATCGGAGTAAAACTATACACCTTCTATTCCCTGACAGGCACAGAATGAACAAGTTGTTTGTGGAGAAGACGAGAAGAGTATAGATCAGCACAGAAAATGGTTACAAAAGGAATTCCAAAAGAGGAAACCAGATGAAGCTCAAGTTACTGAGAGAATGAAAGTTACATTTGCAAACAGACAGCAAACTCTACAGGATAAAACCATCGCCGAGACACTGGAGGGCTATCCATTTCTGAAGGACGAAGAGCAGGTAATAAAACAATAAAATATCAGCAGTGTATTATATTTGACGCGAGAGGTGAAGCATATTGTATAGAAGTAATCTTAAAACACAATGACAATCACTTCAACTAAGATGCACTGAAAGAAAGAAAGAACGTGCATTTCACGATGAACACTTACAATCGATAAAACATCGCCCACTTCGATCCAATACTTACTTTTTCTTGGTCCATCAATGAATTGGTTTTGTTTCCATATACTCATTCCAACGAATATTTCTCTTTTAGTTTTTACGGGACTTTACAGTACTGACCGGAAAGGATGCAGACAGAGAGATTCTGTCATCAATGAACAAGTATTCTGCTGCCATAGCTGAACTGTTCGCCTCAAAAGATATACTGGCCAGCATTAACGCAGACGAAGGGTTGACAGCTGATGCTAAAAAATGTAAGAAGTTCCCTCAAAGCACTTCGTTATGATTGGTTATACGGTATACTAGATTATTGCACCAAATTCTGATTGAGAGGATATGGAACAATAGTACTGATTTGTGTAGGACAGGAGCCTTGTTAATAGACTGATTCCACTTGATCCAGTGTCCAATAATATAGCTGACATAGTCAATATAAAGCCTGACAAACGTCGCTGTTCCAATCCTGTATCTGGGAAAGTGACTTTTGAAGAGTTGTGTAAATTACACAGTCAGGAAATAGCGTGGTAACAGAGAACAGCAGGCATCATTTCGTTTTGTCCTCAGTAGTGTACTTTGTATTTTAATATTAAACAGATTGATATGTTTATTCAGTGACGGTTTATGGAAGAATTATCAACCACAAATCGTGGGATTTCACCAAATTAGTAATTGTCCTTTACATAATACCTCAAGGTGTTTTTCCATTTACTAGATCGGATGGCAATAGCAACCATAGAAGCTATCTCGTCACATTTCAGGGAGGACCTCTCCGTGTTGATACAGAAGAATGACGTAAGTATATAATAAAAAATATTTAGTGGATATTCACTTCTGGTCCATTCTTTATATCAACTTCGATATATCCTGTCATCTATTTCTGATCAGCTCAGTCTTCATTCGAGAAAACACCATTTTCTCAATAGTCTATCTGTGTGAGGATTTCAGTCATAGTACATACTACTATATAGATCTGTATATTTTCAGGCCACGTTGAATCAGTAGTGCACTTTGCTTTTTAGATGTAGATTATCTGTCTGGGTCTTAGTTGTGTATTCAGTAATTTGACTCGCAATATATTTAATGCAATTTTCCGAATAAGTCAATACAAACACTTATATATATTTATATATATAAATATATATTTCAGAACGTCCCAGAGGCCCTCACCCCAGTGTTAACCTATTCCGGATCAAGCATTGCAGAGTCCACCAACATTCAGATTTATGTGGAAAAACAGCGTTTGTTTGCATGTACAGACTTTCTCCTTGGACTGGAGAGTGTGCTTGGAGCATACTGGGTTTTCAATCTACAGTACCACCCCAAACTAATGAACACCCTAACGTTCATTGAACTACTTTTCTTGAAACTCTCCTATACAAAGCCCAGGGCATGTGTAATCCGCGCCATACGCCAGTTGGAGAAAAGGCTCGCTCTGTCCTAAATATGTCTTGAGCAGTGAAATCGAAGAGAATGGACATTTTCTCATGCAGACATTATAATGATAATTCGTTTATTTGACTGATTGATTGGATGATTGCTTTGTTATTCACCAATAGCAAAAATCTCTATATAGAACGAGGAGGGCATTTTGTTCCATTTACATCGTCCAGCTATTTTGACTGTGTGGTATGATACATGGGATAAGTAAAATGGCGCGCGCAAAGGTTGAAACGACAACTACGGGTATTATAGCGACGTATTGATGATTGTTTGTGAAGTACGTGTACGTATTTGGTAATTATTTGCAGTTGGTTTGCCTTTTGGAAAACTTGGAGTACTAAGAGAAGCTGGAGTAAATATTCAACTTTTCTTAATAAAGGTTCTGTGCGTTCAATTTTTCGATAGAGTAATCAATGTGAAGCCCTCTTCTGAAGCACGAACATTACCTGTAGCATATACATGTACATTATATGAATTTGCAGAGAAAAATTCAGAGCAGCAAGGTGGCTTTGTGGTTAATAAAGAGTGTCTTGAATGTCTTGAAGTTATATTGTTAGTGTTTAGTATTTTGGTCGACGACTTCATGGACGACGATAAGAGAAGAAACATTAATATTTGTAGCGCTATGACATCACCAGACCTGTATTCTGATCAGATAATGCGTTACGTTCAGCCAAGGCAACACGTGTAGTGTTAGACTTGGGTAAGCGAAGATGAGGTAACTGGGCTGGTAGAAGTCTGTTTAACCCCTCGCAAGTGGCCTAGAGCCACCAAACTTGGTACACATGTTCTGCGAGACAAAACCTACATGATGGTAACGTTAGTTCCACCATCCACTGCTGGAGGGCGAATAGGTAGCTGGCATCTCTACTATCCGACGGCTGGGGCATGTGGCTTGGGCAATGGTGAAAAGCGGGCTGATGCGAGGAGGTTGAGCAGCTTCATTTCCTTGAGATGGACAGGAGCTGGCGGAATGAAAGTGGAGGAACCGAGTGGAGCGAAGCGGCAGAAATGCGCGGCTCGGGTCTCTGATTGTTAGTTTGTCTAAAAAATCCAACTCGTATCAGTTGAGATAACATCGAATATAATGTCAAAAATAAAAGTAGCTGGTCGTTAAATATCGAAATGCAAGCATAATTGATCAATGGATAATGGTTTAGTAATCATTTACTGCTTATAGTTGGTAATTCAACACATAAAGCTATCACAATGTTTCACTGATGGGAATATGCATATCTCGATTGTCTATCTGGGTCATTTTGTCTTATTATCGTTATGGTGAAAAGTCTCATCTGTGAACTTTATACCAAACGCGGCTACGAATATGTTCACAACTGTTATCAGAGCTGCAAATCCTACTATGATGTTGTTGATGATCTCGCGTGCGCGTTGTGTGGTAGTCGAGCTGGTTTCCATGGATCCCACCACGAGGAGAAGGACGCCTACAACAAGTTGTAGGATGAATGACGTAATTAGAAAGCCGAGGAGTAGGGAGTAAAATTGTGCAGTTTCACCCGCTTCTAAGACAGCTTTAAGTTGGGAAATATTGGACATCAACAAGGCCACGTCAAATAATCCCTCAGCCACCGTCTTTCTTGTGAAATATCCATGAATGCTCTTCCAAATTTGCAGAGCGGCGTCAGGCTCGTCTCCCTGTAACCGACGAAGGAAGGAGAAATTAGTTGAGACACAAACCATGGCGTCATTTGGCTGTTCATTCCTTTACTCTGATATCGGTAAGTCAACTTTCAATATTAATAGATCGATTTTATATCATAAACACTTCAAGAAGTGTTATTTTGAAAATCCATTCCACAGAGAAAAACGAATAGCATTGTATGTGGGAGGTTAACCTTCCAACTGTCTGTGTATTGTGAATACAAAATATATCACCGTGAATTTGGATTTACGGCCCCTAAACAGGTTTCGGCGATCCCGCTCTCTAAAATGGAGGCAAGAAAGATGGGTTTTGATCAATAAATCAGTTTACATAAAGAGTTCAGCAAAATCCTCTTGAAGCGTACACAGACATATTACCCCACCAAATGGTGATAAAAAAGTACGGTAATTGTCATCTATCTAATTTGCATAATAATAGGCCAAATATGTGTCACCCTATTGAAACAATATTGACGGTTTTTGAAATGGCAAATTAATTTTAGGCAAGATCGTTTGCACTGGCAGAGACGTGTTTGGATAAAACCGTGATGATGATATCACCATCGCAATCTTCCGGTTAGTTAACGCATGCGCGTCCGACGAACTTAGAAAGTTTAAACGATGTGAGTCGAGAAGAAAATGGAACAGGTGCAAGAGAAAAGACCCCAGAAAGGAGTACCTTGAGATAATCGTGGTTGTGAGTATACCGTTGTCCTTCCCAAGTATATAAGGTATGCCGGGCGACATTTGGTTGATCGATTCGTCTGCCGTGCTTTATTGTGCGATACATTTTCTGGTCAAACGTGTCCTCCTAAATGATATACCGCTAGGTCTCTCCTCCTTTAGCAGGAAGAGAACTACTAGGTCTAGGATATTACAAGTTTCATTTTTCAAGTCTTTTGTATGACTCGACCCGGGATTGAACCTGTGACCTACCGATTGCGAGGAGAACGCTTTACCGGTACCACAAAATCCCCACTGTGCGGTTTTGGAAACGTTAAATTATCGTCGCTACGAGTATCGGACTTGCTGACTTCCATATACAAGGAAAAGTCCGAACCCAATCAATATACACGGGACTGTGTCGATACATATATGACGATAGTAACATTATGACAAAGAAGTCAGATCCAGCATTCATTAGGCAACCCGCCGTCCATACTCTTATTCCGTACTCTGTCAGCGCCAAATTTCAAATAGACCTGAAATCGAATTTTGCATAGAATAGAAGTTTCCTCGTGAGATTTCAGTGATGCGAGCAAAATATCACGATGTTCGGTTCGTTGAATACTAATGACTGCCAGTATTCAGTTAAACAAATTATCTGACAAGTTGTTAGCCAGACCGACCTGTGCTGACCTAGGTCGAGGTCAGGTCGGTCCATATACTGCAAAATCAAGGTTTTATTCCCCCGTTTGCACTCTGTCAAGACACGGCTGAGACAATCCGCCGAAATGACAGGATATACGCATTACATGTGCCCAAGATTTTATCGACAGTATATGCTCAAAAAGGCTAGTTTGGAACAAGGCTGTGCACGTCATGATTGCACCAAGGAGCCGATTTGTACGAAAGCCGAGAGGGGACTTCTGACTTCTGACTTCCGACTTCTGACTTCTGACTTCCGACTTCCGACTTCCGACTTCTGACTTCAGACTTCAGACTTAGGATTTTTTTTCTTTTATAATGCATTACATCTTAAATTATGAAGCATGGAATAACACAGTATCATTATTATGGCATACTCTACTTAAAAACCTGCTTGCATGTGCTTATAATAATCAGATAATCATTGAAGTTTATCTTGAGCTATGTTCTGATTATTAAAATGCGACTTCTAATGTAAATAGAAATGCCCTATGTCAAAAGTTAAAGGCGCCTCATTTACATAATATAATTGCACAATTTGATATCTTACGAATAATCACATTTAATGCGCCCTTTCCACATTAATCGTTGGACAATGCTGTCTTGTCCCAGTGGCGGCGAAAGGTGCACAGCACGTGGACCACCGCGTGATCTCCGGTTCGTTCTCATGATCCCTCCATTATGTTTATAACATGGAGCGGGGTTTTCATGTATTGATAACTGATGTAAATATGATAATATGAATGGATCAAATATCCCACTAAAGGACTAATAAGCTTACATTTATGATAATTTTGACAACTTCAGGTCGAAAATACACCAGTCATTATCCATTAAAATATATTCTGGGTTAACCCTATCTGGCCTGTGCTTTTTGGGATCTGTCCAGGGGGCGCCCTTCTGTGGGGGAGATATTTTGTTGCCATATATTTCTCAATTTTTATTTTATTTTTTCATTTTTTTGCTTGTAAATATTTCCCCTGGTTGATGAGAAACTTTCTGGAACTGGTAAAAATTTGATATGCAAATGGGGTATTGGTGAGTTAATTAGATAGACAAATAAGGATATTTAGGATTCTGATATCTTTGCAGTCCATGAACTTGTGTAAGGAGGTGTGTTAGTTGAAATGAATTTTTAATAAATATGAAACGCATAGACCTTTGTTACTCCATATTCTTTAATAAGATATCATAACCCGTGCAATTTCCAAAATAAAGCCCTTTGTAACCTGTTGATATGAGAACCGTATTTCTATAAATGCTTAGAACTTTTTAGAACTAGTTTTCATGATGCTATAAATGAGCAATATTACAAATAAAGAGATTAGACTTATAATAGATTTGTGACAATTCCAGTATAATCTAGCTCATTATCTTGAGTATTTCGTGACATCACCAAATATCATTTGCAATAAATTCCATCAATAGCAGATTTAAACTTCAAACGCAATGTCTCTGTAACCGTGGCCTAAAACTGAACCTAGAACATTGGGGTTCCCTTTTAAATTGCCGATACTAGTAATCAGAAAGATCAAAGCACAAAGTCACAGACGGAAATATAGGTATTATTATCATGTATGTAAAGGTAAAGTTGCAAGGGGTGAATGGATGTACAAAATTCGGAAGTCAGAAGTCGGAAGTCGGAAGTCAGAAGTCAGAAGTCGGAAGTCGGAAGTCAGAAGTCAGAAGTTGGGAGTCAGAAGTCGGAAGTCGGAAGTCAGAAGTCGGAAGTTAGAAGTCAGAAGTCAAAATCAAAATAATCAAGTTTTATCAAGGGAGGAGAGAGAACTAAAATGCCTTGATACAAACAATATTTATCTTATTTGTTAATTATATTTGGGAGTAATGGTACGATCTCATGATATGATTTGGCTTGGGCTTGACAAAATTAGGTTTAGTTTTTTTGTGTCAGAAAATCGTAAATAATATTTGAATAATCGATATAATGGCATCGAAATATAATGGCATCGCCTTGTCGCATCGATGCGTAAATTATCATACTATATTATTCGACCATGCTTTGGAAGTAATTGTGATCAGTTGAATAGAATTTAAAATATTTACGGGGGGGGGGGCGAAATGCCCCCTTGGACAGATCCCAAAAAGCCCAGGCCAGATAGGGTTAACCCAGAATATATTTTAAGTGTTAATGACTGGTATATTTTCGACCTGAATTTGTCAAAATTATCATAAATGTAAGCTTATTAGTTCTGTATTGGGATATTTGATCCATGCATATTATCATATTTACATCAGTTATCAATACATGAAAAATCCGCTCCGTTTTATAAACAAAAGAGAGGGATCATGAGAACGAACCGGAGATCATGCGGTGGTCCACGTGCTGTGTACCTGTCGCCGCCACTGAGACAAGACAGCATTATCCGACGATTAATGTGGAAAGGGCGCATTAAATGTGATTATTCGTAAGGTATCAATTTGTGCAATTATATTATGTAATTGAGACGCCTTTGACTTGTGACATAGGGTATTTCGATTTACATTAGAAGTTATCGCATTTTAATAATCAGAACATAGCTCAAGATAAAATTCAATGGTTATCTGATTATTATAAGTACATGCAAGCAGGTTTTTAAGCACAATATTCCATAATAATGGTGTTGTGTTATTCCATGCTTCATAATTTAAGATGTGATGCATTATAAATGAAAAAAATCCTAAGTCTGAAGTCGGAAGTCGGAAGTCAGAAGTCAGAAGTCGGAAGTCAGAAGTCCCCTCTCGGCTTTCGTAGATTTGTTTCAAGAAAATGTGGTATGCAGGGGCCTCACAGCTGGGTTGATTTTTTGTCATTTTGTCAGATGAATGTACGCTTATATATTATGGTCAATTATTCCAGACTCTCCTTTTAAACGGAGTGTAAGCTGAGAAAGTTGAGAATGGATCTCAATCGATTACAACGCATATAAGGGAAGTGGGAAGAGGTGTCGACATACTGACAGTCACATGACTTCACAGTATAGTCTTCTGGTTAACCTATTCTAAAGTACATACCAAGAATTTAACGATTCGTGATATGTGTTGTATCTCAGGTACGCTTTTATTGTACCTGTTCATGTGGCAACTTGAATGACATGACCACATGGCCCCTAGCACCGGCATACGCGGTATTAGATACAAATCTAGAGAGCTATGATGGAAATGCTCTGACGACTCGTATATTGGTAATTGGTGAGCTGTGTCGCTGTGACAACTCGCACACTGGGGATTGGTGAGCTGTATCGTCGTCAGGTGAAAATGAGCGCATTTATATAACACAAAAGACTAGTCTGTAAGGCCCGATGTCGACCCAGCATCAACTTCCCACATTGCCAACATATATCAAAGACCAAAAGGTCTGTACAGGAGGCGGGTCTCGGGGACGAAACGTCAGTTGTATACAAAGTGCTTTTCAGCGCACTGGCTCGTCACTGCGCATGCGCTGAAAAAAATGGGGCGGTCATGGGGCGGTGTGCGCAGGAGTGTTGTGCGCAGGTATGACGTCACTTCCGGTCTGGATGAACCGGGCGTGACCCTGGGGGCATGTATTCCTCCGTGGTGATCCGGTCTGGCGGTGATGCGGTCTGCCTCCGCCGACCGAAAGTAGTCCAAAATACGTGGGTTTTCGTGAGAATGTTCGGCAATCTGTAGGGACCGCTAGTGGACCGATTGGGTCGAGTGAGGTATCAATATGAAGCATTCGTGACGGAGTATCCAACGGGCTGGGTGTGACGTGGAACTGACGTCATTCTGCGCATGCGCCGTAGAGAAAGGGTATGGAAATAGACGTTTTGGGGTCTAGGTGGGCCACTAGTAGGCCGATTGGGTCGTGTGAGGTATCAATGTGAAGCATACGTGAGGGAGGATCCACCTGGACTAGTGTATCGTTCGTTGTCAACATTCTGCGCATGCGCAGACAGGGAATTGTGGGAAAAGGGTACGGAAATAGACGTTTTGGGGTCTAGGTGGGCCTCTAGTGGACCGATTGGATCGAGTGAGGAATCAATGTGAAGCATTCGTGAGGGCGCATCGGCCTGGACTAGTGTGTCGTTCGTTGTCAACATTCTGCGCATGTACAGACAGGGAATTGTGAGAAAAGGGTATGGAAATAGACGTTTTGGGGTCTAGGTGAGCCCCTAATGATCCTATGGTGTCGTATGAGGTCTTATTTTGAAGCTCACGTGAGGGAGCTTCCGCCTGGGCTAGTGTGTCGTTCGTTTTCAACATTCTGCGCATGCGCAGACAGGGAACTGTGGGAAAAGGGTATGGAAATAGACGTTTTGGGGTCGAAGTGGGCCACTAATGGTCCGATGGAGTGGAGTGAGGTATCAATGTGAAGCATACGGAGGGAGCATCCGCCTTGACTAGTGTGTCGTTCGTTTTCAACATTCTGCGCATGCGCAGACAGGGAACTGTGGGAAAAGGGTATGGAAATAGACGTTTTGGGGTCGAAGTGGGCCACTAATGGTCCGATGGAGTGGAGTGAGGTATCAATGTGAAGCATACGGAGGGAGCATCCGCCTTGACTAGTGTGTCGTTCGTGTTCTACATTCTGCTGCGCAGGTCACGTGATTTGGTGGGCCTGCGCAAGTGTGTGACGTCACTTCCGGTTTTCAGCATGACCTCCGAACACAGAGTTCTAATTTTTCCTTAGACCTCAGACGTATGGAATGCATGTACTAGAAGATCCGGGACCTTTTCAACATCCGGGACCTCTTCAACTTCCGGGTTTTCCCCAGCCCGGCCCGGCCGCAGCGGGCGCGGGTTATTCGGCCACCCGTGCGCGGGTTATCCGGCCGAGTGCGCCCGCGCGGGTTAAACGGAAGTTTCGGAAGTGTGCAGGGGCACTATATCAAATCGGGGTATATAATTCATCCAAGTATAGCGGATAGCGGTTGTCGTGAATAACAACAAGTTCAGCAATGTTTATACAGTTTATTATCCCCAATGTTACATCATTCCCAGGCTGGGGGAACCGCCCTGGGTATGTTTAGTATGTTCACAGCAAAACAAATTGAAATATCAAACACCATGTTTTATTATTTAACGCGCCGTCACATTAGGTACAAGTGTTTACTGAGCTCAATTCAACGATCAGCATCAGTGCAAGGGTGACGCATTCAGCCGATGGGGTTGGTCGGTCAGCTTGGTAACGAAGAACGTAACATTGGTGGCCCTCTCTACGACCCATTGTGTGTTGGGGCGTTGACGATGTGCCCAGCTCAAGGGATCCACGGTGTCCAGTTTCTCCAGCATCGTCTCTAGCGACGTCCGGTTAATGATGGTGAACGGCTGATCAAACAGATGGCTGTTATTACTGTCTCTTTGTGACGTAAGATGTGCCCGAAAGCGACATTCAGTTTGAAGACCGTAGCTTGCTCATTGAAAATGGCTTCCACGTAGCTTCGTAGACGGGTGAAGTCGGTCAGTGGGAAATTGTAGATATCTGGATTAGGGCGATCACGGTGAAAACAGTGCCGTATCATGGGCCATTGGCGCCGATAGATGCAACTCACTGGATGGGCGTCCTGTAACAGATCGTTAGGAACATCCACTGCATCTTCCAGAAAATGTTCGATGTCGTCAGGCGTACTGGCAACAGTAATGCTAGGGACTGGCTGGATATCTAGGCTCTTCTGAACTGTGGGTATAGCCGGGCTCTCTGTGATCGCATCACCAGTGGCATTCGTCTCTACGGGCTCATCTTCACTGGGCCTGACCCTCCTGGGTGCCTCTTTAGTGGGAAGTTGTCGCCCAAACCGTAGAGACGGGGTATGAATCAAACGCTGATGCCGTCTTAACTGACTGGGTCGTTTGAAGAGTTGACCACATTCTTTACATTGTTCCGTCGTCCCCTCGTGGAATGAGCGTTCATGGCGCAGTAAATGATCCTCTCGGTTAAATGACCGTGCGCAGGTTATACAAGTATACCGTGCGCCGTTGTGGATGGAGGCCTCGTGCCGTCGCAAATCTTCTAGGCGAGTAAACTGCTTCTGGCAAGTTGTGCAAGTGAACATCAGGCTGGTGAGGTTGCACTGGTGAGGCTCAGGCAAGTAGCTCCTCTCGTCAGATAAGCTCAGGCTGGTCAGGCAGGCTCAGGCTGGTCAGGTCAAGCAAGCAAATGAATGCAGCAATGCTCTAAAAATTCCCACTTTTATACACCTACATAGAAGTACCCGGATGTAGGCGCGGACGTCAAGTGCCCGGATGAAAGACACGGACGTCAGCGAAATTCTGGGGGGAATACCCCACAGACAGGTCAGTACATGCATTCCTATCATCTTTCCTACCCAGGTCACGCCCGTATCACGCATAATAAAGGATTGACCTGTAATCTTTGTTGTTGTTGCTCTCTTTTTTGGACTAACCAATCAGAATAGTACGTATCACGGACTACACCCGTAGAGCTACGTATAGGTGCGCATGTGTAACATGGTCTATAAAACACGTCCTTCTGGATCCCACACGCCCATTCCTACGGTTGCAGAGCCATGACGGACACCCATACCTATGCGACTCGCATTTTACAGCATGCGACCGTGGTTAATTCACTCACGGGTTATCGAGCTGTGGTTCGGTCCATGTTTGCAGATGGCGACGACAACGAGAGGCGACGCCAGATCCTGAAAAAGTTCACAGAAGCGGTCCCCGACAGAGTGCACTCGATGGAGAGGTGTGCTATCACTCACCACTACTGGACTATGACAGCCATCCTTGATGCCCGGACTATGGACCACGAGCGCTCACGCCGGAACCAGCGACGTATCGTTGGCATAGTAATGGTCTTTGCCCTATTGACCCTGACGCTGTGGCAATGATAACGACAGAAAAAGAACGGCTCTTCAGAGCCTCCACAGTTGTGCGTATGTGCAACCGATATATGCGAGGGTCAGTCACAGTGTGCGTCATTCACCGATCGTCATTGCGTCAACCGTGTCACCGAGGGACCTGACCATAAATACGAAAGACAGTCAGAGTGTGTGTCATTCACCGTTCGTCATTGGGTCAACCATATCACCAGTCCTACGCGCCATCCTTCTGCTTACACCACGTCTATGAAGATAAAGTCACCAACGTTGAAGACCGTGGAGATGTTTGCTTGTCGCGCGCTGAGACCGTATCGAATACAGTTACGCTACACCGTGACGGCTGGACCAAATTTAAACGGGTGTTGAGCGGTGAGCTCGACGGAAACCTCACCCACATAGACAATGCCATCTACGTACACAGTGGACCCTTCTTCCCACGGCTGGGCCGTTACCAAGACCCTACGCGAGGCTTCACCCTAGACCCCGATCTGTGGACAGCCTTCGAGAAAGTGGTGCCTATCGTGGACCAGCCCTTTACACCGGACGAGCGGTCAGCTGTTCAGTTGGAGTGGGCTCGGGCCCTAAGTGAAGCGGCGGCAGAACCCAATGAAAAAATTACCAAACCTAGCAATGGGGCGGAGGCAGCCGACGATGCCATTGATTATCCGGCTAGACTGTCAGCCCAGTGACATGACCCCCCGATCCTTTGATCTCAAGTCATCAACTTTTTCTCCCTATAAATACCAGACAGTCAAATCTGGTACCATTCACGTCCTGACCATGACGGAGCATATAATACGGGCATTTCTCAGCTTGACCCCAGAGGTCTTCCTGCACGTCTATGCGGATAAGGTCGATATCATGGTGGAGGTGGGAGACATCTGTGATGCGGACCCTACACAACCGTGCCCGGCTCACATTCGTCTGTCCCGGGAGGGCTGGACCAAATTCAAACGGGTGTTGTCTGGTGAACTGGACGGCGACCTCATCCTCTTGTTTCACGATGTGTACATCCGACGCGGCCCCTTCTTTGCTCAATTGGCTCGGCTAGGTGAGGGTACAGTGCATTTTACCCTTCACCCTGTTCTATGGTCTGCATTGGAAGATGCCGTGGCAGATGTGGATCAAGTGCTTACGCAGGAAGAGCGGACATCAGACGAGTTGGACTGGTCGTATACCATGGACAATGTGCTGGCAGAACCTAAAGAAGAAAATCAGAAAGAAACTCCGGCTCAAGATATACCCGTTATAAATAAACAATAGAGTCGGAGTCCATCATCATTTGTCACCATGAAGAGCTGGGAGAAGGTGTTGGATAACTTATACTACAGTCCCGACAATCCGGCGGCCTATAGTGCATTGACGGCTCTCTATCAAGTGGCCAAACCCCAGGGGATACAACGTGCCCAAGTCCGAGATTGGTTAAAAAAACAAGACACCTATACCTTACATCGAGCTGCCCGTCGCCATTTTCTACGGAACCGACCCGGGTGATCGTGGGAGGACTAGAAGCCCAATGGCAAGCGGATTTGGTCGATATGAGCGCTATGCCAAACACATACGGGAATCCGTATATCTTGACGTGCATCGATATCCTGTCGAAGTATGCGTGGGTGGTACCCATCCGGACGAAAACGGGAGCGAATCTCATAGCGACGTTCAAGGACATCTTCAAGACCGGGCGCAAACCCTTGTATTTGCAAACCGACGAAGGCACGGAATTCCTCAACAGACCGTTCCAACAGTTTCTGAAAGCCCAGAAGGTGTTTTTCTTCCATACGTACAACGAGAACAAGGCTTCCGTGGTGGAAAGGGTCAACAGGACATTCAAAGGCCGCATGTATAGATATTTCACCTATAAGAATACAAGGCGGTACATCGATGTTCTCCCGAAACTTGTAAGTGGTTACAATCGAGCCTATCAGCGGAGTATATAGAGAGCCCCCATTACCGTGACTAAACGCAATGAAGCCCAAGTCCGGCGTGTCTTGTACCCCAGGCAATCGCAGCGAACGCCGAAGGAGGTGTTCAAGGTCGGGACCCTGTACGGATCAGTAAAGTCAAAGGTCAATCTGAGAAAAGTTACTTGTCCAACTGGAGCGATGAGCACTTCCTGATTAAACGGCGCCTACCCCGACAACAGCGAGTCTATGAACTGGAAGATCTTCAAAAGAAACCGTTGCTAGGGACGTTTTACGAGATGGAATTACAGCCTATCGTAAAAACAAAGCAAGATTACTACACGGTGGAGCAGATTTTGAAAACGGAACGTCGACGTGGCAAACTCTTTCATTTCGTCAAATGGCAAGGCTGGCCCAGTTCCCTCAATTCCTGGGTCGCGGCCAACCAGATGAAACGACTATAAAACCAGACACTACCGCCGTCATCCTTCATTCCACGTTCGACCACGGTGCTATGGACAAACAGCAGCTGCCTCTGAACACAGCGTCTCCCAAAACGCGCAAAGCGCAAGTAGGCTTTGTGGTGATATTGCTAACCCTGCGGAGTGTGTTGTACGGAGGTGTGTTTTACGACGTAGCCTATGTCAGCACTCTTCTTAACCAACTTAGAACTCCAGCCGCCAGCCAAACCAGTCTACAGATACCACCAGTCAACCCCGTATCGATCCCAGTCATCACCACCACCATACCACGTGTACAAACCACATCGAGCTCCACACCAAGTATACAGTCAACACCTACACCAAGTACACCAACTACGTCTGAAAACCCACCGGAATTCATCACTCACGGACAACGACGACCGACGTTGTACCCACCACCACCTTCGTTCACTCGTACCAAATTTACAAGAGCGGGTTACCACAACAGCGGATAAACCTCCGACCATGGACCCTCGGTGGCAGCATCCCTTCACTTGCGTCATCGCAGGACCGACGGGCTCCGGCAAAACGCATTTCGTCAGCAAGCTCCTTCAACACGCTGACAGCATGATCACCCCACCCGTTGCCCGAGTCGTGTGGTGTTACGGAGAATGGCAGGCAGCGTATGCAGCAATGCCCCACATCACGATCGTGGAAGGCCTACCCAACCTGGCCGATTTGAAACCGGACACCTAGGTGATTCTGGATTATCTCATGGCGGAGACGGATGCGCGCGTCACCCAATTCTTTACCAAAGGCAGCCATCATCGACGGCTCAGCATCATCTACATTGTGCAGAATCTGTTCAGTAAAAACAAAGAACATCGGAACAGCAGCTTAAATGCTCACTACCTGGTAGTCTTCAAAAACCCGAGAGATACCACTCAACTGCTGCATCTGGCGAGACAGATGTATCCCGGCCGCACACCGTTTGCGTTGGAAGCCTTCAAAGATGCGACAACCCCTCAGCACGGGTATATGCTCTTCGACCTCAAGCAAGCCACCCCCGATCACCTTCGAATACGGACCGAAATCTTTCCCGGAGAGACCCACCACGTGTACATGCAAAAATAATGTAAACACACCCACACTGGCTCCCCGAACTGGGGTGTGTGTTTGATGATGGGGATAATAAAAAGAATTAATACCACATCATGGTTGACTTTGCCTCTGTTCTCTGAGGTAGATAAAAAGAGCACAGTTGTGGGTTCTAACATTAGTTGTACATGATGTCTGCGCGAGTACGGAAGCACGCTCCGACACTCCGTGTAATGAAGACGGTCCCACCCGAGTTGGTCGGAACCATTGTACGCGATGCGGACCCTGACCTTGTGCGCTGTCTGTGCGAGATTGGTTACAACCTGTTAAAAGGCAACGTACCACTGATTCCGGCTCAGAAGACCAAGTTGTCCAAGCATAAGACAGGTCTCCGAACCCTAGGCCAGAAGCGGGTCTCTCAAACACAAAAGAAAAATGTGTTACAGAAAGGCGGCTCTCTCGGGGCCATCTTAGCACCGTTGACCGCTTCCGTGTTGGGTCCAGTATTGGGTGGACTTTTCGGCCGAGAATGAACCACACGAAAAAAATGGTTCTCGTCTAACCACGGTTCCTTCAAAACCTCCAATCGCCCCACCCTGTTCCACCTACGGTGAAGACCATAAACACCCTCGATGAAGAGATGCAACAGATCTTACAAATTACAACACATATAAGGGAAGTGGGAAGAGGTGCCGACATACTGACCGAGCCACATGACTTCACAGTATAGTCTTCCGGTTAACCTATTCAGACCGGGGTTAAGCGACAGTGAGAAAGTACAACGGTACAATGAGACGCTTCAACGGTACATGACGTTCATGGACCAATACAAAACCCTCTCTACCCCAGCAGCACCACCACCACCACGCGACACACCGCCGACCTCAGCACCGCCGCAACAGCCGTCATTACCAGGGGTACCACCCACAGCCCCACAGTGGGTCGAAGAATCCTAACATGACTTGGAATGATAAAGGTGAACTCCTGGTACAGAATCAGGTGGTCCCCGCTACCCACATGACGGATTTAGCGAATGACCTGATGCGTCAACGCAGGTCACACACGGATCCTCGAGGATGGGAGGTGTTTGATCAAGGCTTGAAAGACATGCATGTATCACAGGAATTGGTGGGGAACCCCCAGCGCTGGGCTTGGATGCAGCGCACCCAATAATTGCCGAGTGGCCCACTACCTTCCTGGACAGCCGAGTGGGAACCGGAGTCACCGCCCAAAACACCACAACGACGGGCACCTTCTTTTCACTCCTTTAAAAGAACACACTTGATCAAGACACCCCACATCTCCAGAGCCGTTACAAGTAGCAAGTCACCGCAAGACACCCGACTCATCTTCCGCGAAGGCCAGTACGATACTCTCAAGGAGTTCATACAGGGGTTGACAAAATTGTTACATTATAAGGCTCTACGGGAGGTCACGAATACTTCAACACCCATCAAAACCTTTCCTTTCAAGAATCACGTGGACTTCGATTACAACGCACACAACGACAAGATACAGATCATCCTCACCGCCAACGTGAGTGTCGTACTGAGTCCTATCCTACAGCAAATGCTGGGTCTCGCTCACCCGACCTACTCGGGGTCCATCCGAGGACCATGGCTAGATCCCGATGGATATGAAGTCGGGTATGTACGGACTCTACGTCTACTCGGACGTGGTCGACAACCACATCGTGGGTGATATCAACACATCTCTGTTACGGGTGGTCCCCATTAAAAAGACGTATGGAGATCAAATCACCCACAGTTTCACCCACATGCTCTACCTACCCGTACGACAAACCGACATCAGCACTATCACGGTGGATATAAGAGATGATACGAGACGACCGGTGGCATTCGAACGAGGGAAAGTGGTGCTGACACTTCATTTTCGACAAGCCCGTTCTCCCCACTTTGTATAATGAAGATGCTTTACGAGTGCGATGCACGCAGCTATATGGACTATTATGCCCAACAGGCCGGGGGTGACCTTCCGGTCTTTAGTGGTGCACGCATGCAACGAGGACATGGGCTGGGGAACATACTCGGGAGTATCCTCAAAACGTTCTTACCCTTGGTGACGCGTGGGGTGAAAACAATCGGTAAACAAGCGGTACGCAGTGGACTGCAAGTCGCCGGTGATGTCTTGAGGGGTACGGCATCCAAAGAAGCCTTTAAACGGCGGGCCAAAGAAGCAAGAGGCGTCTTGGTCACCAAAGCACAACGCACCGTAGGGAATAAAAGACCTGCACCACCGAGACCACGCACCAGTCGACGATCGACCCAGCGACAACGCACATCGAAGACCCAGGATATCTTTTCTTAAAACATGTCCTTATTCCACGCAGAGTCCTGCCCCTCCACCAACAGTGAATCTGATTTGTGGACCGTCCCGCCTACACAGACCAGTGCCGAACAAGGATTATGGGTGGAGCATCTCCCGCTCTCCAGCATCAACGAAACAGGGCCCATCGAGTTCACCATCAGTAATGCGGATACGGCCTATGTGGATTTAGCCCATACATACTTATATGTGAAAGCCAAGATCGTCAATGGGTATGGCTCCAGAATCGTCGACCAAGCAACGGTGGGCCCGACGAATCTCTGGCTGCACTCTATGTTTCAACAGGTGGATATTTTTCTCAGCGACAAACTCATCAGTGACTTGACCAACACGTACCCCTATCGAGCCTACATCGAGACGATGTTGTCGTATGGACGAGATGCTAAAAAATCTCAGCTGACAGCCGATTTATTCTATCAGGACACAGCCGACCACATGGGCGCAGAGAACGACAATGCGGGGTATAACAAACGGAAGGCTTTCACCGCGAACGGCGTCTCGGTGGATTACAAGCGTCTAGTCCGTCATTCATAATCCAGCCGTCATCCATAAGAGAATACCCGCGTCCATAATCCAAAGATCTATTCCATTTTCCATATAACAGTATTAGTATCATGGGTCGACTGCGCGCAGACATTTTCATGCAAGACCGGTACCTCTTGAACAAGATCCCCATCAAAATCCGACTGATACGGGCGCTTCCGACCTTCGCCTTGATGGCCACTAACGTAGAGGGGCATGCAGCTGACTATAAGATTGTCATCCAAGACGCAGTCCTGTATGTCCGAAAAGTGAAACCGAATCCAGCCGTTCAATTGGGACTCCTCAAAGCCTTGGAAACAAAACCCGCCCAGTGCCCTATCCGACGTGTGCAAACCAAAGTGTTCTCTGTGTCTGCTGGAAATATGAGCGCCAACAAAGAAAACCTGTTCCTGGGGGAACTACCCAAGCGACTGGTCCTGGCCTGTGTGGAAAATACCAGTTTCAGCGGAGCCTACCCAGAGAACCCGTTTGACTTTAAACATTTCGGCATCAATTTTGTGGCCCTGCATGTGGATGGACAACAGGTCCCCGCCACGGCCTTAACACCGAACTTTGGGTGCGCGAATTTCATTCGAGCCTATCAGAGCCTGTTTACAGCCACCGGTAAAATCAACCAGGACGAAGGGAATATGATTAGTCGGGAGGACTACGCGAACGGATACACGTTGTTCTGTTTCGATCTGACCCCCACCTTAGAGAACGACCACCAGCTGGCCCCCGCCAAGCAAGGCAATTTACGGTTGGAAATCCACTTTGCTTGAGCCCTCCGGGGCACCGTCAATGTGATCTGCTACGCCGAGTTTGACAACATCATTCAAGTGGACAAGGCGCGCAACGTCCTGTGTGACTTTGCCACCTAACATGGATACAGACCAGATAACCACCGTGCTGGAAAATGACCCAGAGACACGTATGGTCTTTCCAGGTGTGTTCACCAGAGATGTGTTCCCATTAGACCGTATGTATCCTGTTGCTTAAGTTCTCAACACAGACCCGATGGATCGGCCCGGTGAACATTGGGTGGCCGTGTACTTGACAGAACAACCGGGCGAATACTTTGACCCGTACGGCCTGCCACCCCTCCATCCCGATTTAACAGACTTCATGGATCAAGGCACAGAGACGTGGTGTTGGAACAGTCAAACGTTGCAAAGCCTGACCAGCAACGTGTGCGGGCAATATTGCTTGTTTTACCTGTACCATCGATGCCGGGGAAGAACCTTATCCACCATCGTACAGATGTTTGACGAGTACCCCAAGGCCGAGAACCGAAATGTACTCGTATATGACTGGGCCGCCGATCATTTCAATGTACAAGCCCCGTTCTGGGCTTAAGTTCTTTCACGAAAAGCCCCCTGTTCTGGGCTTAAGTTCTATCGATTTCAATGTACAAGCCCCTGTTCTGGGCTTAAGTTCAATCGATTTCAATGTACAAGCCCCCTGTTCTCGGCTTCAAGTTTTCACGTGGTTGTTGTTATTTGTTGTTGAATAAAAAACAAAATGAGATCTCACAAAAAAAATCCCGTCTTGTGTGTTTTCTATATGAGCATAATGCATGAAGGCTATACCAGACATGTGGGGATTCAGTCAAACTGGCCTTGAACACCGTTGAGAAAGTAGCCAGTCAGTGGCCTAGGATGGGGCCAAATGTAACCAATCAATGTCCAGAAAACAATGCAAGAGCACTGCAGTAAAATAGAGAGCCAATGAAATCAGCCCACAGACCAAGTACATGTTTTGGTTTAGGTTAAGAGCGGGCATTCCAGCACAAAAATCTTGACAAAAATCTTCGTCGATGGTAAGCATACGTTTTGGTTTCCTGAATATTCAAGAGGTATAATAATTTGTTAATTTCTATCTGCACTGCCCGAGTAATCCATTTCATTCTCATCTCAAAACTGGAGTAACTTTACGCCGTCGATGTCACCCAATCAAATGATTTCTCCATGACCCAAATAGGATTTATGAATGAAGTGTGTAAAGCCAGTGGCTACATTGTATCAAAACACCCAGGGTTTGTGACGAAGAGTTCACCTCGTAAATCTCGGAAAATGCCTCTGAAAGTTTAAATTCTCAATATTATTCTAGTCAGATAGGAAGCAGCGTCGTAGATTTATCCATGAACTATTCATAAAATTGTATCTGTGTGTCTCGTTTCCGATAACACGCAGCTGCATGAGAGAAAGTATTCGCCAATCAACGTTTTTGGAGCGGCCTCAGTCAGGTATGCTTGGCCAAGTCTGACCTCGGGTCCCGGTTTCATGATATTGACTCCGTCACAAGTTTATAAGTGTATAATTATAGTCTTTTGAAGAGGTCAATATGTGGTTTTGTGGACCTGCGAAAGCAATATTCCAGAAACAAATGCCAACGCAAGAAAAAAAACATAAGTAACCTGTATTATTATATTTATTAGAGTGTCTCCCTATATAATTGTAATGACATAAAACTGCGTATTCCCCAGTCACATAGGTGTATATTGCCCGCTGAAACTGCATATTCCACTCCCATGGAATATACAACAAAGGGAGATAATTTCAACAGAAGTCGCCCCATCCTGTCACTCGCGCTGCAAACAACCGATCCTGGACTGTTCGTCGAGCTGATTTTAGCTGCAGAATACAACAGAAATAAATATTCCTCCCATCTAATTGTAAGTAGAATCGTACCCAAGCACATTATTAGAGTAACTAACAAGCGTCATCGCATCAATCTACGTGCGTTACGAGATTTTCACGATAGTATTGAAGCAGCTCCGAATCAGTGGAAACTCGTGCATGATAAATTATGTTGCAGGCGATTGTCCACTGAAATCAACCAACTCAGAAGGATTGTGCTCTCGCAAAGTAAATCATAAAACAATATTTTGCTCGAGGGATAATAGATCAACACAGAGTTGAGTTGATAAATATAATAATGGAATTACTGCCTTGTTGTGAAGGGAATATGCGGCTCTGGTAATATGCACATACTCGGGGCAACAAAACCGTCGTACGGCTTAAATTTCCCACCAAAACAACGATATGTCTGACCTGAGTTGGAAATCAGAAAAAATATCCAAGCTGGGTTATTAATTAGGAACCAGGCATTTTAAAATACCGGGAAGTCTTTTCTTTTACACGGGGCATAGATCTTGACTTATCGTGAATAAACCAACCAAACACAGAATATGCGCTCAAGTATCATGATTGTATTATTAAGAAAGGTAAGTGGGCATTAGTTGGCAAAGTTTGGACTAAATGTTGGTTGGTCTCATAGATGAAGAGTGCTGATCCAGAACCATTGCCATTGTTTTACTACCCTATTATGGTACCGTACCACTGGGGGTAGAACCTTGACTCGTTACCGACTTTATATGGTACTGTGAAATTGGAGATAGGAGTATGGTCTTGTTATATGGTGCTCTAACATTGCGCAGTGGAAAATTGTGTCGTTACCCCTTATGGTACTGTACTATTGGGAATAGAACATAGGATAGAACATTGTCTTGTTACCCCCATATGCCACTGTAACATTGAGGTCGTTAGTGAAGAATTGAGAATTTAGATTCAATAACGTACTACCTGTCCTCCTGCCCATGCCCATACCCAGAATACATCATCCATCCACCATGTTGCCTCCTACTACTAGTCGCGTAATGTAGAGATTTGATTCAAGTTGTCTTCTGACAAGTGTAAACTTTATGTCTATCTAGTGAACATTAGCTGTGCTCACATTCATTTGGATTACCATTGAGGACTATCATACAAATCTCTACAAAATATCCTTTTTCTGAAGTATACTATATCTATTATTTCCCCGTGAAAATAAAAGCATATCTATGCTCTGATTGTGGTCAGTCCAAACCGATCCGCGGCCGACATTCGGCCTGCTCGACTTGCCGTAACTTCATATTTTTCGACCAGTTTGCTAAATGGTAAGAATGCGTCAACTGGTATGGGGTTAGATCAGCCAAACGTGTGTTCAACAACCGTCAGTTCAATCAGTGGTATCTTCTTGTTTTTCATTGACGGAGGTCCTCAGCCGATTAGATGAAGTCTCTTCTGCTGTGAATGCGCTTAAGCATATAGTTATACCACAAGAGCCCCGGAGGCGGCAGCAATTACCCATGCCGGACGCTGTGGTGGCTATAATTCCTGTTCTTCCGAAACAAGAAATGCCTTTGAATTTGACTTCTCATCGTCCGGATCCTCCTCGTGCATATGCCATGGTTTCTCCTGAACGTTGACAGGATGATGCAGCTTCCGGTGGCGAAGCTGATCGCGTTGAGAATGAAGCAACAGTCGAGTATTCCGTCTGTATGCCATGTTTCCGGGAAGAATTTCTTCACTTCCTGAACAAGACGGGTAATTGTTTTGACGCCGTCAGAGACAGAATTCTTTCCTTCCACCATCTACTGCTGTTCAAGAGGTAGTTGAGTTACTGCGGTCGTCTATGGCCATTCTTACAAATCAAGAGGAATGTCTTCGCCTGGCGGGTCACCGAACCTTGTTCCGATCGGCATGTACATCTGCTCCGCCTGCCACATCTGCTTACTTCTTTCGGTTAGGATGGAGGTTCCGATCACGGGCAAGTGTTAGATCGTTTGCTGGCTTCTCCGTTCATCAGCCCTGAGAGCGTGAACCACCTGGTTGAGCACGAGGAGCTCCTGACTATGTCTGAGTTTTTACTATGTCTGAAAGACCAATCGGCGATCCCATGGCGTCATCGGCGTTCGTAGCGGCTATGTTAGTACAGCAACGTCTCTGCTGTGATGAAAGGGTCCATGCTTCATGTTGGAAGCTACCAGTATTGTCCGAGTCTTTGTGCCGCTGAAAAGGTTCAAGTCTAGATACATTGTTGTCCCCAGACTTGGCTATTGTATGCATTGTCTCGTGATTCTTACATGGAGTATGAACCCATTAGGAGACGATCTTCCATGTTCCTCCTTGTTATTCAACGGCGTCCTCTCATCTCTAACTCCTGAGTTACTACAGGCCGAGACAAAATGGTATCATTCACAACAATAATAGCAACAACAGCACAAGAACCAGTATCGTGGAGAGGAAATCCAGTCGCAGAGCTCCAAGAAGGCACATCACTCTAGGTGATGTTAACTCAGCATGGCGAGACCTCGAATTAACAGATTTTCCGGTCCTGCCAATATTGGTCTTTCCGTAGGAGGTAGACTTCAAGGTTTTTAGCGGAATTGGCAAGGAATCCAGCCGGATCGATGGGTGGTTCGTACCAAAAGTTTTGGCTACCGTCTAGTGTTTAACGCGGAACCTCCTAACTTGCAGACCGATAGTCTCTCGCATACCTTTGTGCCCGGAGCACCTTATCTAGAAACAATCGTCTGTGAATAAGCTGATAGAAAACCGCCGGCTATGGACTTTCCGGAGTCAAGCCAGTTTCCGGGTTTTTATTCTTCAGTTTTTGTTGTCCCAAAGCAGGGCACTTCGGAAATACGGATGGTGATCAACGTGCGCAGGCTCACCAGGGACTTCCTTGAGCCCCCTTGTTCCGGACCACCAAGACAGCCTTAGTGAATGGCGAATGAACCACCTCCTTGGATTTTCGAGATGCGTATCAGCATATTCCTATTTTTCAGGCTCACCACAAATTCCTCGGATGTTTGGTCGACGAAGGTAGCTCCAACTTCAGGTTTCAGGTTTCTAAGCTAACACTCAGCATCATCGACTGTGGATTCGCGTGACCTCTCTGTTGGTTTGTCAGATGCATTATGGGTATGGCATGAACAGAGGGACAGTAAGTACTTTGGCTGAATCTAAATTCTTCACTACAGAGGCATAAGGGGCATAAGTCTGTGATGATGAGTTTAAATTCAAAATATGAAATTAAAAATTAGGAAGTAACAAAATGATTGTCTCTCTACCTCCTTAAGGCACTGTAACAAGAGGGGAAGAGCATTTTCAGTGACTCGCTACCAATTATGCCACTCCGACATCAGGGGTGACGTATTCTGATATCAAATGTTGAAACGAAGTAACTGAAAGATACAATTCCTGTATTATTTGCACTCGAATCTCTCGACAGGCAGTGCGAATATGACAAATGACACCGTTTTACGACGTCGTGCATATAGATCGATGCCAGGGCCGTTGGGTTGGCAAGAGAGATGCATGCCCGTTGCTGGTCATGGGGGGATAAGACGATACGTGTTGATTCTCTTTCGCTAAAACTCACCCACGCTTGAATCTAACTCTGGGTAGGGTGGGTGGGGGTGGCTCGTACCTCCAGTTTTCTGCCCATTACTCAGTATGAGGTGACATGGAGTAACATTCGAGTTCGAATAGAATACGATATTCGGGGTCCAGATATTACATGTCTCGTTCCGCTCTCGCTGGACAGGTTCCGGATCTGAGTTATGAAGACTCCAATTCTCAACACTCTCAGAGTCAATATAGATTTGATATTCAGGCTATAGGGGTAACGAGACAATGGTAATGGTTTTGTAGAAACACCCTTTTCTAAGAGAGCACATAAAATTATGGAAACCCTAAAACGAATGAATATAAACGCTGAATAAGGTAATCTTATAGAGAAACCAGGAGTTATGTGTCGGGAGTGGCACTCACATTGGTCAAATGTATTAGCTGTTACATAATTGTGTAGACAGACCAATCAAATTAAAGCGTTGAGTAAAATATGAAAGTGTTAAAGAACGTCAAATATATGGCCGAGGACAGAAAATGGGACAAATGTGAGAACAAACCTGTTCCACGCCACAAATATGAAACTAAATGAGTATAAGTGCCAGATTATATGATCCTTTAGCATTACAATAAAATATACAACTGTTCAAGTGGATACCATATAACAAATTTATACCATCGAATGGCACAATAAATTTTCCAGTCAGGTGGTGTTTGCTTTTAAATATAATCATATGAACTTATGTACCAATAATTCGATATATTGAGACTAGAAACGTTCTCTCTACGGTTGTTATTGTTTTCAAAGACCATTATTGCGTTGACTTTTACAAATTTGCTCTATTTTTCATTTCTCAAACAAGGTGCGTTTGATTTCTGCTTTTCGTATAGTAGTGTCAATCAATGAATATTTTAGGATCAAACCTTTGTGAAGGTAAATACACCAGGAAATCTCACAATTTTATCTGTTAAAAAAATCCGTGATATGATGCCGAAATATAAATTATATTCTATAACATATTACAAACACGTTATCCTCACATATGATAGCTATGTGTGGTAGCCGTATGCAGGCCAGGCGAAATCCTTCACGCACAAACCTCAGTTCCATACAGTTCCTTGTGCCCGGGGTCAATTTCCTGTGCAGAAGTCCGGACGCTCGCCCGTTCCAAACCTTGCGCTCGTGAAGTATCCCACGGTCGCGGACAAAGTTTGTTTGACTCGCACCAGGTCAGTTCGGCCTTTCCGCCGTGCGATGACGAACATCGTTCACCATGCCATGGGGCGTTGATGTGACACAATACCGACGTCACGTTATAAGAGGTGATGGTATAAAAGTGAATGGAGATGAACAGACTCTTTTCTCCGCCATGACAATTTAGCCCAAAGTCTCCGTCCTATTTTCGTCCACAATATTCGGGTCAAGCGAACTCAGAAAGACCCCGAATATTGTTGAAATTTTTTCCGAGCGCATGGAACGTTGCACGCGGGTGGAAAATATTTCCAGAGCGCAACTATTGGATGGGGGTGCGCACCAGGATTTCTGGTCCATGCACACGGGATTGGCCATCGAGCGAACGGAAATAGATGGATGACAAGGGACTGAGGTGCGTGCGTGGAGGAGTTCGCTAGGCCTGGTATGGAGTACGATGATTACCACTTGGTCAACCGTGCTGGCTATGATCACAGAAATATCATCTCGACTTGGCACTATGGAAACCTCATGTATTCTCGCTGCATGATATTATTCCCTTGAAGCGTCTACTTCGAACGAACAGCAGTAAATGGTTGCTGCCACCAGACGAGCCGTTCTGGCCAGGAGCTCTGACCAAGAAGTGGTATGAAAGACGAGGTTGACTGATTCTTCTTGCTTTATTTGAGGAGACACATTGAAATTTAGTCGAATGGACCTAATAGTCTGTGGGCTTATGTAAAAAAAGCAAAATTTTGGGTAGATTCTTGGCACCAATGTTTAAGCACACCTAGAAACATAACTGATTAAGAAAAAAATGGGTGCCAGTTTTTGCATTAACATTTAGGGCCTCCATTTTGAATTTCAAAATGGCCGCCTTTTTTTAGCCGATCTGTATGATTTTTTGTTATTCAACATTATTTTAAACATGTAATCGAAATGTGCGCAAATAGTTTGGGTTTGAAATGCATTCAACTGTTCATCTGAACTCGTTTGCATGGATATTAACCTGTTTTCGACGTTATTATCAAGAAATATTGGTATGAATGTGCAACTTCTTACTGTAGTCCGTGAGCTACTAGGGCTCACCTTGCACCCCCACTACAGACCGAAACTATGTTTTTTATGTGCTTTAGGACATGTCAAATAAGAAACAATTTGTTAACAGTCGATAAACTGGGACTCACTGCCCTTTTAATCACTTCGAAATTACTCCTGTGTTAATAAGTACAATTTTTGTGACAATAGGGGGTAGGGTTACAAGAATAGTCTTATATTCCATAATTATTATCCAATCTTTATAATGTTGGCCGCATATTATTCAGCATTGATTGCTGCATCGAATATTTACAGGATAATATCACTATTTGTTGGGTATGACGTCACACAGGGACCATACATACAAAAGTAGGAGTAGTAGCGAAAGCTGGCGTTTTGGGGTGCGTGAGGGTGTGCTTGAGCGAGTGAGGGACCATTCTTGGTTCGAATGCGTCGGGTGAGGTGTCAAAGTGAAGCCCTCTGTATGTAGACCACGGCTTGAGGGATCTTCACATGATCTGTGATGTCATTGGTGACATCAGTAGGAGTAGTAGACAAAGTAGGCATTTTGAGGATGCGGAGGAAGGTTTTTGGGGTAGAGATAGACCATCTGTGGGGTGTCATCTTGTAACTCTCTGCATGTAGATGCAGAGGGATACCCCACACGGTCCATTTAGACCACGGATGGTCCATCTCTACCCCAAAAACCTTCCTCCGCATCCTCAAAATGCCTACTTTGTCTACTACTCCTACTGATGTCACCAATGACATCACAGATCATGTGGAGATCCCTCAAGCCGTGGTCTACATACCGAGGGCTTCACTTTGACACCTCACCCGACGCATTCGAACAAAGAATGGTTCCTCAATCGCTCAAGCACACCCTCACGCACCCCAAAACGCCAGCTTTCGCTACTACTCCTAAAGCACATAAAAAACATAGTTTCGGTCTGTAGTGGGGGGGGGGGGGGAGGGGTGCAAGGTGAGCCCCAGTAGCTCACGGACTACTGGTATATGACAAATATTTTCTGATCACAGTATGTAATAATGCATATCCAATGTGAACCAAATAAATTCCATGAAAATCAAAGCATCTGAGCTAGTTCACCAGGGCGTTGAAGCGTTAAGCTGGGCGTTGACGGGCGTTGAGATGGGCGTTAAGGCGTAACGACGGGCTTTGACGGGCGTCGCTGCATTTCGATGAATTGGTGTCAATTCCATGGAAATCAGAGCTTCTGAGCTAATTCACCAGGGCGTTGAAGCGTTAAGCTAAGCGTTGACAGGCGTTACTGTCTATAAAAGCGAGCGTATTTCCAAAAACACGCACAGTCGACGTTCAACCGTCAACATGACTTATACTTGCTCTGAGTGCGAACGCACGATCACCAGACATTACGATATGATGCGACACCAGAACAATATACATGGGATTGAAGACTCCGAGGAGTCCGTTGAGGGGGATGCTGATACAGAGACTGCTGAGAGTGTATCGACTGATACCGAAACAGAGATTGCTGAGTCTATCTAGTGATACGGAGAGCTTGACCTCAGATAGTCAGCCTACGTCCGTGGAAAGTGAGGCAGAACCTACCTTCTGGGATCGTATTGTGACAGCAGCTATCAATACTTACGCTGCAGCGATCGAGGACGCCGGGGAGGATAATTTACAACAGGCGTACACCCAAATGCGCCCCGCATCAGGAAAACAGCCATGGCGATCTATGAACAGTATACCTTACTACCGCTTGAAATGAAAGGCGACCCCACGCACAGGTCCATCATGAAGGCCAAGCGTCATTTGGAAGAGGCTATGGGGCTACCACCCACCGTGGCCCTGGAAAATGCGATCAGAATGCGCAAACAACTGTTTCAGGACATGCTGCCCGAAGAATATCCAGGCCTGTCCAACGATGATTAGAATAAACTGTTCAGAGCGAACATGGCTGAAGATGGAACTTGCTGAAATGGCGACTTCTGATTGGACAAGACTACATCTAACGGACAGGAACGAATATGATAGATGCAAATGGTGGCCTCTGATTGGGCAAGAGTCTGTTTGAGTTATAAACATACCCAACGCGGCTCTCCCAGCGTGGGTATGATGTAACATTGGGGAAAATAAACTATATGAAAAAACTTCTTGTTGTTGTTGTTCTCTCATGTGTCATCCTTGTTTTTGTTGTTGTTGTTCTCTCTCCGGTCTATATCATGGCGGCAAGGCGTTATGTTAGGGCGTTAAGGCATAACTACAAGCGTTGACGGGCGTCAGTGCATTTCGAAGAATTAGTGACAATTACATGGAATATCTAGAAAATCAGAATTTCTGAGCTATTTCACCAGGGCGTTGAAGCGTTAAGCTTGGCGTTGGCGGGCGTTGCTACAATATGACACCTCATACAACGCATTCGGACCAAGGATGGTCCCTCTCTACACCAAATACCTTCCTTTCACTGCCCCAAAATGTCCACTTTGGCTACTACTCGCACTGATGACGTCACCAATGACGTGAACATCCCTCAAATTGGGGTCTACACCCCAAGAACTACAAAATGACACCTCACACGACGCATTCGGACCAAGGATGGTCCCTCTCTACACCAAATACCTTCATTCACTGCCCCAAAATGGCCACTTTACTTACTACAACCAACTGCGCATGCGCAGATTCACGCGACTTGCATTTGAAAACACCATTCTGACTCTAACCCACACAAGCTTCACTTTGACACCTTCCACGACCCATTCGGACCCATAGCGGTCATCTCTACCCCAAACACACACCCACATACCCCCCCAAAATGCCTGCTTTCTATACTACGGCCAGACTGCGTATGCGCAGAATGACCATATTTCTACCCCACATCCACGCCACCAGATGCTCCATTACATAGGCTTCACATGGATACCTCACACGACCCATTCGAACCGTGAATAGCCCATCTCTAACCCAAACACACCCATACACACCCCCAAAAATGCCTGTTTTCTATACTACGGCCGGGCTGCGCATGCGCCAATTATTGACAACGTACGAATTATTAGTGTAGTCAAGTGCTCCTGCATGAGAGTTTCAAAATAAGACCTCATACGACACCATTGGACCACCAGGGACTCACCTAGACTCCATCACGTCCACCCAGTATGGATTTATACATACATTGGGCTTATACCCCAGTATATGGGTCTATATGGGGCTATAGACAGACCTCAAACTTTTTCAAAAATTTCACCGTTTCGTGCCGGGACACTTCCTATCATGTTTGTCTTGACGAGACAAAACAAATCAAAACAACCATACCGCAAATGTCTAGAAGTACGTTTCCCAGTGGGACAAACATTTGTCCTATACAACTAGTATGGGACTATATGGGGCTACGTAAACAAATCCTGAAATCTGGTGACCATCTTGGATTTTTGCTAATTTAGAGTATTTATAGTGTTCTTATTTTGTTTCCAATGAATGGTTGGCCCCTCTATAAGAGTTTAGATAAAATGAAACAAATATTGGATGACATTTGAATGAATAATTGGCAATTATGTTTAAAAAATGATTTTCGATGATGGCCATTTTGAAATTCAAAATGGAGGTCCCAAATGTTAATGCAAAAACTGGCACCCATTCTTTTCTTAATCAGCGAACTTTCTAGATGTGTTTAGACATGAGTGCCAAGAATCTACCCGAAAAAATGACAAATCTGGAAAATGTTACATAAGCCCATAGACTATTAAGAGTTGTGGAACTGAATAACGAAAGTAGAGAATGCATTTCCAAGGACTTCTATCCCAGAGTTGGAGAATAGGAACAGTTAAAGGGGCGATACGCATTTCATGGGGCGGTGGACTATGTTCCCGCAGCCCAAAATAAAGGATTATTCAGATGCGAGTTCAGTGAATTGCAGTCGAGGGAGATTGGTCCACTTCGAGGACAGTCATAGCTATTGGCAATGATTGTCAATCATAGTGCTAACACGATGGAATTTTGCATGGCACAATAGGCCTACAGTATACTTGTGTCAAACGGCTGAAGCATTACAAATATGGTTTAGGTATTCGAATCCCAGATTTAAATGTATACTAGAGCATTACCCGTCACACATTTCTTATCCCCCTACAGTTACAGGAGACCATTCTTTAACGGCTCCCAGATCAGTGGCATGGACGGACGCACGGCTCATACTGCTTCGCTCATTCTACTACCCAGTAGCACGTTTCTTGATATAGATTATGTGATAGGTAACAAGCGTCAGGTCCGAAATTCTATATTCAACCGTCGCCCATAAAAGAATCTCCGCGTCAATAATCGAAATGCCTATCTCGTATGCCACTTGGCACCAATTCCAAATGCGTATGAAATAAATTACAACACATATAAGTGAAGTGGGAGGAGGTGCCAACATACTGGCAGAGTCACGTGGCTTCACAGTATAGTCTTCTGGTTAACATATTCTAAAGCACATACCAAGAATCTAACGATTCGTGATATGTGTTGTATCTCAGGTACGCTTTTATTGTACCTGTTCATGTGGCAACTTGGATGACATGACCACACGGTCCCTAGCACCGGCATAAGCGGTATTAGATACAAATCTAGAGAGGTATGATGAAAATGCTCTGACAACTCGTATATTGGTAATTGGTGAGCTGTGTCGCTGTGACAACTCAAGATGGTTTCCTTCATGAGAGAAGCGGTCAACAATTCTTAATGATATCGGCAAGACATGATGATGTTCTGTACATAAAATCTCAATCACTGACTATTATTCTTTATACAAATGAATTTCAAGTCGTTCCCATAATATGTATACCAGTCACGTGATTGTGACTGTTCATTTGAACACCATTGAGATGTAAATATACAAGCGTCTAGTCCGTCATTCATAATTCAGCCGTCGTCCATTAGAGAATATCCGCGTCCATAATCCAAAGACCTATTCAATATCCATATAACAGTATTAGCACCAAATCCAAAAAAGACAATCATAGTATACATAAACACAGGCTAGTTTCCTGCAAGAGAGAAGCGGAGAGAGATATTAAAATGGCCCCTAGCCCCGGCTTAAGCGGAATTAGACACAGGTTACGTAACGTAGCGTAGCGCCTCTGTTCAAATTATAATATGTCAAACGCAATCACTATCGAAATGGTGAGTTGATTTCTGGGTGCTAGAGTAGAAATAGATATAAAAAAATGATATATTTTGCCCATGTAGTGTTTTTTTTTATATATAAATTATTGTCGTGTGAATGAGAGAATCTAATAAATGACATGGGTTTCAATCTACATACTATCTTAAAAAAAATAAGAATATAAAAAAATTATATATTTTGACAATGTAGTGTTTTTATATAAATCATGTTCGTGTGAATGAGACAATCTAAGAAATAACATGGGATTTCACATTTCTAGTCTTTTGTGTTAAATGCCGTCATTTTCATCTGACGACGATACAGCTCACCAATGTATGAGTTGTCACAGCGACACAGCTCACCAATTACCAGTATACGAGTTGTCAGAGCATTTCCATCACAGCTTTCTAGATTTGTATCTAATACCGCTTATGCCGGTGCTAGGGGCCTTGTGTTCATGTCATCCAAGTTTCCACATGAACAGGTACAATAACAGCGTACCTGAGATACAACACATATCACGAATCGTTAGATTCTTGGTATGCGCTTTAGAATATGTTAACCAGAAGACTATACCGTGAAGTCATGTGGCTCTGTCAGTATGTCGGCACCTCTTCCCACTTCCCTTATATGAGTTATATATGTACCTGTATATGGCGAGATTCTGCTGGTGGACGTTTCGTCCCCGAGACCCGCCCCCTGTACAGACCTTTTGGTCTTTGATATATGTTGGCATTGTGGGAAGTTGATGCTGGGTCGACATCGGGTTTGTAAGGCTGTGTCGCTTTTAACATTTTTAGCATTAAAAGTTACCTATTTTTTTTAGCTTTTAACGGCATTTAACACAAAAGACTAGTCTTTTGTGTTAAATGCCGTCACTTTCAGCTGACGACGATACAGCTCACCAGTCCCCAGTGTACGAGTTGTCACAGCGACACAGCTCACCAATTAACAATATACGAGTTGTCAGAGCATATTTTCCATCATAGCTCTCTCGATTTGCATCTAATACCGCTTATGCTGGTGCTAGGTGCCGTGTCATGTCATCCAAGTTGCCACATGAACAGGTACAATACAAGCGTACCTGAGATACAACACATATCACGAATCGTTAGATTCTTGGTATGTGCTTCAGCATAGGATAGCCAGAAGACTATACTGTGAATTACAAGCGTCTGGTCCGTCATTCATAATTCAGCCGTCGTCCATTAGAGAATATTCGCGTCCATAATCCAAAGACCTATTCCATATTCCATATAACAGTATTAGCATCAAATTCAAAAAGACAATCATAGTATGTTTCCTGGCTTGTTTCCTGCAAGAGAGAAGCGGTCAACAGTTTTCAATGATGCCGGCAAGACATCATGATGTTCCAAAAATATCAAATCCGTATCGCTCATCAGTATTCTTAATCCATAATATTCGTTGTAAAGTCGTCGTCTAAATAATGATGTATCTCAGTCACGCTTTGATTGTGACTGTTCATATGAGTACCATGAAGATCTTGAAGTACATGGGTTCATACGGCCCCTAGCCCCGGGTTAAGCGGAATTAGACAAAAGTTACGAAACGTAACGCCATAGATCTTGCACGCTTCGCTCGTATTTTGCTATCAGCATGCGATATGTATCGCCAAATTTGAGAAACTTCGAGTGGAGGCGCTTGGTGGTGTAGCCCTGTTTTATAAGTTTCTGCAACAATGCTTTGTGACGTTGATTAAAATCGTCACATTTAACACAGAATCTAGCAAATGCTACTAGGCGTGATATGTATACGCCATATGCAGGTCCCACTGGAATATTACTGTCCAGAAAAATATAGTTAACGATGTCGAAATTGTAATCATCTCTTTTGTCATACAGTCGACGAGAGAGAAGGCCAGCTTCATTTTTATAGAGATATAGGTCTAAATATGATGTGCCTGTAGGGCTATCTGTAGTTTCCTTCAAATCCAGTGAAGGTGGATATATGTCCTTCACTGCGTCATTTATATAGCGATTATCCACAGCGAGAAGATCGTCTATATAGCGTTTGGTGAATGAGAAGGAACGGTCTTTGAATGGATTGGTTTTTGAAAGCGCCTGCATATAGTCATATTCGTAAGAGAACAGATATAGGTCAGCCAACAGGGGTGCACAATTAGTACCCATTGGAATACCTATATGCTGCTGATATATTGTGTTGCCAAATTTCACATAGATATTATTAATGAGAAATTCAAGCAACTCTATAAACAAAGAAACACCCCATGAATGATATATCTTGTATGTAGTAGAACTAAATAATGCTTTATGGCATCCGACATTAATATATCTACGATCAGTTTTCTTGAACACAGATACTATTAATGAACTTAGACGGTCAATAAGGTCCTGATGAGGATTGTAGTATAGAGAGTCGAGAAATCCCATGTGGATACATGTCTGTACGGTATGTGACCTTTAGCATCAAGTTCTTCCGTAAGACATTTTGAGTTTTTCAATATCCACATACATTCAACGCCAGAGTTTTTAGAAATAGTGGCGCAATACCTTTCCCAAAATGTTTTACCTCCTGAAGGGCCCTCGTCAACAGGGTTGAAAGAAGCTTGGTGGTTCAGCTTCTAGAACCAGCTATGAATCTAGCTTTGTATGGTGATTTATGCATTTTGGGGGTCCAGTATACTTTTGGTATATCATTATGTTTGGTTAGAATACAAATACCTCTTTCCTTCAGAAACGTTTTGTGATTGTTAAATAAATCTTCCAGAGTAAATGCAGTTAGAGAGTCGCTTTTAACATTTTTAGCATTAAAAGTTAGCCACTTTTTTTTAGCTTTTAACGGCATTTAGCACAACAGACTAGTCTGTAAGAAGACTAGTCTTTTGCGTTAAAGGCCGTCATTTTCAGCTGGCGACGATACAGCTCACCGATCCCCAGTGTACGAGTTGTCACAGCGACACAGCTCACCAATTAACAATATACGAGTTGTCAGAGCATTTCCATCATAGCTCTCTAGATTTGTATCTAATACCGCTTATGCTGGTGCTAGGCGCCGTGTGGTCATGTCATCCAAGTTGCCACATGAACAGGTACAACAAAAGCGTACCTGAGATACAACACATATCACGAATCGTTAGATTCTTTGTATGTCTTTTAGAATAGGTTAACCAGAAGACTATACTGTGAAGTCATGTGGCTCTGTCAGTATGTCGGCACCTCTTCCCACTTCCCTTATATGCGTTGGAATTCAGTGGGATTTCAGTATACTTCCTATCGTAGAAAAAACATCAATATTGTGAACATTTAAATTCTTTGCTTATATTTTTACTGTATGTATTACTGATCGAAATTAGCCACAAAAAAAATGGATCCTTTCTGGTAACACGGAAAAGCGCCAAAATCGCATGTTAAAAGATAGCGAAAACCTCTCATCCAGAGTGTAGGTACGCTGAAAATCAAGTGTAAACTTGAGTTTTTCCGTCGGATAGGTGAAATTTGAGTTTAGCTGTTGGTGAGTTTTGAGGGGATATTCCAGGGTAATATTATTCATTTTCAATTGATATAATGCTCATTTGTCTATAAACGTAGTTTTTTGTGGGATATATCGAGTGACTTCCGATAAACGAAAGGTAACGAAACCCCTTGAAGGACCAGGTTCTTTAGGATGTTGATCCAAATCAGACGCAACATAACATGGGTGATGAAAAACGATGCCGGTGTGATGGATAAGAATTCAAATTATCCCACAGGAAAATATACTGACTAACCAAAATTGATTCATGTGAGGATTTCTATCCTAGCCACGCTTTTATTGTAGCTGTTCATATGGTCATATTGAACGATATTGAACCGGCAGTATTTAAATATTATATATTAAGCCTTACATTTATAATGATCCAATAGCATTTGGCATGAATCTTTTCGGATCGTATGCGATTTTCTTTTCGTTTTCTGTGAAATCTTAAAGGGTCCTAAAAAAGTAAGTGCCGTATTAATGTTTTAGAATATAATAATTTACGCATTAGACGCAGCTGTTAAAATAGTACTGTCGCTATTTATGCAGAATCACTGAAGATTTACTATAGTATCCTATAGGGCTGTGACCAAAAACCTATATCCTATGGAATTCTGCCGCATTTCTATATGGAACACTATAGCGATTTCAAATAATCCCATGGGAGGAATGACTGTTCACGTAAGCAACAAAATGTACGGTTTGTCAGTTTAACGAGTTCTGATGACATGAGGGGGCTGAGTGGGTTAATCGACTTCAGCTCACGGTAATAACATACCGGGCTATTATTCCCCAATAGCGATTAAATATGCTATTTATATCGTTTTTATTCAAAATAAATTGGTTGTGTAACGGTAGATACAGATAATTTTAACGCAGTTTGCCGCTGGCATTTGGAGCAATTTGTTTCCTTGTGTCTAGATTTAGACACAATTGGACAACGAAACGGTACACACCGCCTACCCATCGGTACACACCGCCTACCCATCGGTACACACCGCCTACCCATCGTCGTGGGAAGCACGTGACGTACTCTCTAAAAGCATTTGAGTTAAATTTTACTCACGTAAGGGTGGGAAGTATTTGACAGAAAATGTTGAAATAAACTTGAGTGAATTTCACTCAAACTTAATCGAATTTTACTGGAGTACTCACTTTGAAAGGGATCAATTTCAACTCTTAGTTGAGCAAACTTTTCACTCAAGTGTTTTAAAGAATAATGAGTCGATTTTAGGTGCAACAATATCGCCATACGCCGTAATGATCAATGCGTTATAACCCCCAGCGCTAAATTCGGAGCAATATCAATCATATCAGTTAAGTAGACTGTAGAACTAAAGCAAGATATTAATAGACAGTGTCCGCGAACTATTCCAGCTGTCTCCCCTCCAGCGATTGGTCATTCGACCCACGCCATATTAAATTAAGACGAGCGTTCTCATTAGGTCACTATTTTTGGGAGCCATCCTAAGCTTCATACACAACCACTTGACTGCATGTCTCAGTTGACCCATGACGTTTCCGATCTCAAAATATGCCGTCTGTGAAATTGTTGTTGTTGCTGCATCAGCCAGTAAATGGCCCTTCGTAGGAGAGTCCAATACTTTTGGCTAATCAGTTAAGGCAAAGAAGATCTAGAGCGACCTCTTGTGGCAAAAGCTATGTGTAGTACTTTACTCGGTGTATACAGATGGCAGAGTGGGTCAATTCGGCCTTACACTGGTAGTTGCTCTCTTAACATTGGCTTTAGCCACATTCATCAAAAGTTGGAATACGGAACGGGAATATTTCAGTGTAGGCCTATGATGGTATCTTTAATAAGAAACTTTACTTACCTCGTTTCTTCTTTAATGATTTGTTCCACGACGACTGCAGAGCGAGTAGTCAAACTATGTGTATACAAATAACAAATTTGGGAACTAAACCACATATTACTAAAATCACAGAATCTTGATGTCTTCACCTGATAACCGTATAATCGCTCGATCCACAGAAGTCGCCAGGAAATTGCTTTGACGAGGTCAAGTTGTAGACTTCTGGAAGCGTGTTACCCATTCGGAGCACCGAAGTCATCTACGATCGATCACATTAAACTAGTTAGTTTAACAAAGAACAGCGCGGTTGAAACGAAGCTTACGCTCATATCCCAGTTTGTCTCTCTGCGTAGACTGAAATCAGACTCATTTATCTATTGAGGGATCGGTTTGAGGATATTTCAGTAACGATGCGTCTGTCGAGCCATGTCGCTTAACATTTCGGATTCGAATCTCGTGTCAAGTCACGATATCCGGCGTGACTTTATTGTGACGTAGGCAAAGGCCTCATTCCCAGTACCTGGGGACATCGTTCAAATACTGGGCAATCAATAAAAAAAATCACGTTGTTCATTTCAATGCACTGAAAGTCCCTGAAAAGGTCATGATCCTTGATACATGTAGTCATGCGCAATTATGAAAATTAACAATAGCCATTAGAAATCCAAGGTGTCCCAACTTTCCTTCTAGAGGACTTTAGAAAAGTCTTAAAATTTGTATTGAAATTCTTAAAAAAAAACGCGAAAAGTCCTTAAGTTTATTCGGAATTCAACAGAGAAACCGGCGTTTATCTGACAGATGACTTGGGTGCTACAACCGGTCTTTCGCCCCAGACCTGCACAAGTATACAGTATCTATTACACGATGAATGACATGTCATATTAGATAGCCGTCGTCCTGAATCTCTCGCAAGTCACCGTGCTCTCCTTGCCAAAGGAATAAAATGTCATTATTCGCATCAATCATATCCAACGAGTGTTATCCTGCGAGCTATGCTCGTTAAATTAGCGTCCGTCCCATGCTCAATAATTCATCCGTTTCACCGCAGATTCAGGCCAGTGTGAATGGAAAAATGTTCCTTTTCATATGATTCTCTTCGGAAACAAATATCTGACCCAGCTTGCAAATCAAGAAAAAATGGCCTTGCTAGGTTCGTAGATAGGAGTCGGACAAATTTTCCTAGCGATCATTAAAAAAACTGACCTAGCTAGGTTCGTACATAGCGGTCATTTCTGACCTAGCTAGGAAATGACCTACCTAAATGCCCTAGCTAGGTTCGCAGATAGGAACCGCACATTTCATCCTTGCGAACATGTTTCATTCTTTTATAACGGTACATTTGCCCCTATTAACATCACTGTGCTATACGGTTCGTTTGGTAGTCGGATTTCTCATACAAATGCGGACTAGTTGTTAACCTAATACGTCATGGGAGAAAAAGAATAATTGTCGACTGATATCAGCAAAAATTGCGCTTTAAACGCTGGGGAACCTTATTTGATATTTCTCAGGATCTTACATAAAGGTTCATAAAGGACCCACTTGTACTTTCTTTAATTCCTTTATTTCAATGAAATATTATCGTGGTTTCTTGGTAATAAAACTTGCAAAAATCAGAGGAGACCAGTGCCATAAGTTAGACCGTTCACCCCTGGACTTTCGTCAGATAGACCGACCTATTCACCGCTTTGAAAATTTTAAATTGACGATGACGGCCGTTTCTGGCAGCCAAATTTCTTTGGTCGTTGAAAATGTCAACGACTAACGTAGCGCCCCCTTCTCGGTTTCCGTTCGATCCACAGTTCTGGATACTATTACCTTAACTCGAGGTAACGGGCTCGCACAGTGCTATGCACAATGACATGGAACTGTTATATGACCCCACAGACAAATACACTGACTGCTTATTTCAAAAACATCAAAAGTGGTCCCTGTGATGATTTGTATTCCAGCCACGTTTTTATTGTAGCTCTTCATGTGGACATATTGGTATGACCACCGGCATTGGGTCCCAGATCGCCCTTCCGGTCAACAGTGCAAGCTGAATAAGTGTGCCATGACTTGTGCAGTATATCTTCGATGTACACCGTGTCAGAGGGTAAAACCCTTCTCGATAGAACAGTTGTAATTACGATTTGACACTCGGAGTAAACGACATGGCCATATGACATGTATGAAGTATACAAAATTAAACAAGATTAGATTTCAAAAATATGTTAAAATGTGCACTGGTACTACGGTAACTCGATACAAATCGACTCTGTTAGACAAGAGATGGACAAGGGAAGTAACGGACGCTGATCACTGGAGCGTACATACGAGCGGATAAGAAAAACATCCAGCTTCCTAACTTTAGGGGTCAAGGTGGAGGTCGTAGTCGGAAGTTAATTTCCAGACAGCAGTTATGGTCGTTAATAATATCCCCGTCAATTACTTACTATATCTTAAAGTCCCTGCTAGCTTTCGAGAGGGCAATCCATGAACTTAGACAACCCAGGAATATGCAATTTAGACTTATAGTCGAGGCTAATATGGTAGAAAATAGGTGACGATTTGTTTCTTGAAACAATAAACAAGCGCTGGATGAGCGCAAAGACCTTCGTCGAGGCAACAGGGTCCGTATGGGAATACATCACTGAATAACATAGGGCCGGATGCCAAGCTCAGTTTTGCATTTGTTGGACGTTGACTTCAACAATGGTAATTAACCTGGGATTGAGGGTTCCCCACTAGCATGTCCAGCTACATATGTAGGGATGTGGAAATCACATTCCCCGCAAATAATTTTTGTCTGATTTCACGTGCTTGAAATATTGGGGTATGGAATAGAGTATATTGATGGAAAACCTGGAATACTGCTCGAGACATTATGCTCCTTCCCACCCCCACCTCCCCCTGAGAGGACGCCCCCACCCAAATCAACACGTTAGCGGCAGAAAGGAGACCCTGTGTGCCTAGTTTTACCAACTTGCTTGTGATTTTGTGCTATAGGCCCTACACATCAACACTTCATATTTTGTATGTGTACAGTATAGCATCCTCATTGACAGAATCCTCTACAAAACACACCTGATTTTACCGACACTCCGTTCTGATCTGTCTCTGCATCATGTGATGATTCAATGCGCTCGGAATAATTTTGTATACTGGTGTGACAGGTCACCTTCACCATAATGTATCAATTACCATGAACTTGTACATGTATCACATTCATATTGAATGGTGATGGCTGATGAGAATATTGCCCATATGGAACAAATGGCTGGATTCCAGCGAATAAAAAGTTAATGTTAATCATAAACAACATACAATTAATAAAACTATCAAATAATTATGTTTATTCCTTGTCGACATCAATATAATACAGACAATATTATGACTGAATCATGGTAACAGATATTCAAGGGTATATATGTCTACACTAAACTGAAGGAGACCCATGATGCGTATTATATTATGTTGTAAAACTTCACTTGCTAATCTCGATTATGTTGCTTATTGTGAAAATAAATGAAGTTATGAAAATAAATTTAGTATGATTGCCCATTGCCCTCAAATTAGAAATATCTTCAGCAGCTGGTGTTCTAGATCCAGGAGCTATTGGGAGCTGCAGGTTTTGTAAAAGTTAGATCCAATTATTCTGAGAGAAGGAATGAAGTCCGGCATGGTTGGTTTAAGTGGGCATCCTTGGAAATATCTGACCGTGATACATGTATCACTCTGCCGGTGGTCATTACATGTGTAATGTTTATCTCCTGAGGAATCAGCTGATATCCAATGGGTGGGGGAAGGGGGGGGGGGGTTGTGGCCAATCACTGACTCTGATTCTCCCCACCTCTGTCATTCCACACCTTTCTGACACAGCTGAACCAATCAATAGTCTGTTTTGGTTTTCCCATCTCATCCAGTACATCCATTGTGTAACAGAGCTGTTGCATCTGATATCAGAAGTGCTGAATCCATGACCTGCAGGTTGGAATCAATTGTATACATATTTAATATCAAAACTCACTTCATTGAAAATGTTGATGGCCTTCATTATATTTCATTCTTTCGTCATACACAACAAGATGAAATCCATTATACCAGTTCGCATCTTTCATACGTGTACTTAATAGAACTGGGACCTGACCATGTTACAAGAATTTGCAAAAGTATGAAATGAGAACTGAGTACTATGAGAACTTAATCCAATCTATGAGTGATCAATAATATGAATTCTGAAGAACGATGATGGATCTTGACCACTGGTTGGATTGTTGGAGTTCACGTTAGTGGCATGAGCATGATAAGAATCCGGTATATCATAATCTAGAACAGGATTGTTTATATCAGTAACTTCTCTATGGAGCAATATTTTGACAAACGAAAATTAGATCACAAAAGAGAATACGTATACTGTGTTTGAGGAATATTTCTGTCTCCCCAATGGAAGGCGAAATTTGAATGAATGGCCTGTGTTGTCAGTGTGTCTGATGTCCCCCTTGCAAAGACAAGAAAATTTTCTATGTAATTTATTATTTATTGATGTTCTTTTTGTCTAATTGTCTTCTGTTCAAGTTATTTGGCATCGGTAAAACCTGAAATGTATATCAAGATCTCCTTCTTTCATCTAGTGATAGTATCTGTTTGGTTCCAGATCACGGGGGCTGAACAAAGCATGTGGAATGTGATCGTATGGCAAATAAATGCCTAGTGGTATGTCCAGGGCTTAAAACTAAAAAAAAAACAAATTTGGGAAAGGTTCCATCCATGCTATCAGCCAAAAATCTCAATAATGTAGGCCTACATGTGGAATGTAGACACTCCTTTGTTTCAGCTACAATTCAGAATAAGTTTTCAGAATATCAGGTTTTAACAAGCAAATTATTTTTCATCAACAAGTGTCACAGCAGACAATCTGGATATCACTATAAACTGCTAGGATAAATGAAAAGAAAAGGTTTACAATGTTGTTCAAACAAAAAGTATATGTATATTATTTATCAGATTTATTAAATAAGTTTATAGACTCACGCAACTAGATCAATTTGATGCTTCTGCAAAATCAAACCATTATTGAACTGTCAAATGCCAAATGGAAATGTCGGACCGATTGACACATGTATCACCCTGCATGTGGTCATTACATGCATTGTTTATTTCGTGAGGAATCAGCTGATATCCAATGGGGGAGGGGGAGGGTGTGGTTTGCACAATACTATGCGGCCAATCACTGGCTCTGATTTTCAACACCTCTGTCATACCACACCTTTCTGACACAGCTAAACCAATCGATATCTGTATTGGTACTTCCAAGTTCATCCAGCACATCCATTGTGTAACAGTCCTGTTGCGTCTTATATCAGAAGTGCTGGATCCATGACCTGCATGTTGGAATCAATTGTATACATTTAATATCAAAACTCAGTTTACTGAAAATGTTTATGGCCTTCATTATATTTCATTCTTTCATCATACACAACAAGGTGTAATCCATTATACCAGTTCTCACAGCATACGTGTACTCAATAGTATTGGGACCTGAATAATTTGAGAATAGATTCAAGAATAATTTTTAATTCAGTGTATTGAAATGTTCATTGACATGTATGCTGCTGGGAGATGAACCTTTGAAATGGGAATTGCAGGCCTGCAAGTGGCTCACAGTGAAAATATAGGAGGAAATTTGCAAAAATATAGGAGAAATATAGGAATTTTCAGAATAAAATATAGGAAAATATAGGAAATAAAGGTGTGTAAGACAGGTCTGTACTACATTGTGTGTTCCAAACTTGGTAGTTTTCTGGTGTTTAATCAAATGACTTTCACGTCCTAGTGGTGGTCTTTGAGGCGATCTGTTCTGTTGTTTGATTCAGCATAGAGAGATTGAAATGTTTTGATATTTGCCGAGCGAAGCGAGGCGAAAATAAATTTCTGAAATGTATCTCCTCATGTCAGTTTGACTCATTACAGAGCATCGATGAAAGTTTTCATGAGACAAAGTCAAAATATAGGAAATATAGGAGGTTTTGAGTAAAATATAGGAAAATGTAGGAATGACTCAAAAATATAGGAAAATATAGGAAATATAGGAGGCACTTGAAGGCCTGGAATTGGGACAGGGACATATGTGGTTTGACAAACAATAAACTATGATTTGATCCTTCATTACAATAATGCTGGTAAATATTTTATAAAAGGAAATAGAATTTATCAGCAAAATTTAGAATAATTTTTTTTAAACAACCAGGGCAACGATTTGGTGTAAGACTCACGAAATATAATTGACAAAGGATCTGCTGGAAGTTGTATTGTCAGTCTTTTGTCCAGGATATTACCTTTTCAATGAGAGGTCTTACACCAAAGCCTTGCCGATATCAGTGGCGTGCATAACCTCCCGTGCATTTGATATGCAACAACAACAACTTGGACTATTTGGTTGGCTTCGGCATCAGTCATCAGCCGACAAATACTTTCCGATATACAGAAATGACGGGTGGTATACTAGGAATTATTTTGTTGTAATGACATAAAATAGCGCCAAAAAACTTACCAGAAAAACGGCGAAAAATCGCATCGTCCATCTCTACAAGCTGGGGAGTCGCCATGTTGAATCTTCTGCTAGAAGCCACCAACCTGACTGCCGTAACTCGTGAAGCATGATGGGAGGTGGAACCCGACTACAGAAGCAATGCCCATTGAAATGCATTGCAATGAGGGTTCCCCATTATTTCGTTATTGTCCAAAAAGAATGCCTCAAAGTTTCGTCGGGAACCATGGTAAACCCTATTGGAAATAGCATGAATCGTGGGTTCCCCATATGACAATTATTTGGCGGGAGATTTCACGTTGCATTCCTAGACCTCCGTCTGATCGACGGAGGTAAAAATACAGTTTCTCGCTATGTCTCTGTCTCGCTATGACCTGTTTTTCCCCATAATGGGCTATGATACTGCTTTTATTATATCACAAACATTCCTTGTGAATTCAGTATCGTTACCGGTAACATAATTCAGAGAGAGAGAGAGAGAGAGAGAGAGAGAGAGAGAGTCCCGTTCAGCAATATTACAGCCATATAGTGACGAGTAACATAAGTCTCTAACTGAAGATCAAATATCTAACAACGAAATTACTTCAAAATTCAATCGTTGCAGAACAATCCTTAACCAAATCTCTTATGAGACTTTCCTGTCAATGCGGTTCACTCTTTGTAGACGACTTCGTCATATCGCGCTGGGGCAAAAGTATGCATAACATTCAAAGAACTTTACAACTCTGATTAAATAAGATTCAGACTGGGCGTTTAAATAACGACTTCAAGTTTTCCAAGGCTAAGACAAATTGTATACACTTTTGCAGAAAGTCAAAACCTCAGATCAAGGTAGAAGTTCTGGTGATCTTGTCTGATCACCGACTAACGTTTTTACTTCATATAAAATGTCTTAAGGCTCTTGATTTGTTGAAGGTTGATTGCCAGCAATAATTGGGAAGGAGATGTGAAAACACTTCATTTTGGCTCTATTGTTTACAATGATACTTGCAACCCCAACTTGGCTCTGTTAGATCCAATTCTACACCAAGGATTAAGGCATTGTCTCGAAACGTTCAGAACATCACCGAAAGAAAGTTTATATGTTGAATAAGATGAACTTCCTTTAAAGCTCCAAAGAGTAAAGCTGTCACTGCAATATATACCGAAATTGCGGTCAAATTGTTTAGATCCCCCGTATGACTGTGTTTTTATGCCTCAGCATGCAAATTATATTCAAAGAAACGGACTGTTATTCCATCTCTTGGAATTCGTATTAAACCACACATTGTTGCAGCTGTTATTGGTCTTCATCAGATTTTATCTAACAAACTTTTGCCATTTCCACCTCATCATCACTACAACTCATCCCTCCATCCTGAATATTCTAAAGTTACATGACCGTAGATTTTGAACAGCAGTGGAACAGTGCTTTGCTAATTGTTTGGCTGACTATCTAGTCATGTTGGCATCGCAGGAAATACTGATGCTGATGCAAAGACTAAGGCAGCACTAGATGACAAGGTTAACCATCATGGAGTCCCGTATAGCGATTTCAGACCTTGTATTTATGCCTATATGTAAAGCTATTCAATCTTTATGAGATGCTGAGATTGACAAGCTTCAGAAGTTTAAGAAAACTATAGGTTATACTCCTCTTGGCAGTCAGAAACGTGTCGATGACGCTGTAATCTGACGTAGAATCGGTCATTCACGACCGACTCACGACCATTTATTAAAAAATGAACCAGCCCCGATGTGTATTTCATGTCATGAGAAACTTACAGTGAAATCTAGTTTGATCGACTGTATAGATTTTAAGATTGTATCGAACAGTTACTCAAAGAATATTTGATTTTCGGTTGTTTGAGAGAAATCAGTTTCTTGCATAAATTTTGAGTATATGCAGATTTTAATGTTTTGTGTTGATCAATTTTAGATTGTCGGTATCACTTTTAGATTGTCACTTTTTGACATTTGTTGACATACTTAGATAAGAATTTTTGTGTGATCGTCGCTATATATGTTGAAATATTGCTGAACGCGACGTTAAACCACAATTCTCTCTCTCTTTCATGTCAACACTTGTGGTGTCCATGATAACATTATAACACATCACAAATCAATCGTTGACAATCATTCTCCTACTAGACGTTCTCGTTAAGTTCATGCTCTTAAATCTTCTGGTGCCTTCTGTATTAAACCACCATGTCCATATATTTAGCAATGTGGACAGCAAAAGCTGTCTAACATTACCCTCTCTCGCCCCGAGGGGCTCCCGTGGTTAACCTGAGATGTTGTTGTGCACACCCCAGGTCATGGGAAGAATAGGCCTCAGCTATTCAGACCGCTTGTAGTAAAAGGCGACTAACTGGAGCACCCGTGAGATTTCCAGGTGTGAAAAGGAATGGGATCCCACTCGTGAGATTTCCGGGTGTGAAAAGGAATAGAACCCTACCCGTGGGGCTCCCGGGTGTGAAAAGTAATAGGACCCCTCAAATAACTTCTTCATGGTTAGAAGCTATGACTCGGGTAGTCCTTTAACGCGTCTAACAGTATCTTTCCGCCATAACACTATCATCGTTGTACAAAACCATCGTCTGTTTTTTCTTAAATTTCTCAGTGAATTCACGCAGGTATAAGGTCTCAACATCTGAAGAATCCTATAGTTCATGCTCTCGGGAGGAGAGATCATCTTTTTCTTCTTTTAGCGGAGAGTCCGCATACGATGCATAAAGACCGAGCGTGCAACGCAGACGCCTCCGCGACTTTCGCGTTCTTCACTTTCCTGCAAAACTTGACAGCTTCGCGCATAACTTCAACAGCTTTCTTAGCTTACGTACGGAAGTCTGCATCTCCTGTACTTGAATAGTCAGCCTCCCCTAACTTACTTCCAGTCAGAAGCACAAATAAATCCCGATAAACAAATCTTGAAACCTACGAAACATGCTTGTCAGGCAAGAGAACGGTGTCATATACCGACGCAACATTACAAATGGCAACATTGTTAAATCCACAATATAAAATGAAGTCATTTTTAATCGTGGAGTATTATAGGTCAAGAACAAAGGTATTCTGTTTTGGTGAACACCCTTGGTTCTGATTTGATTTTTTCTAGCTTCTTTTTCAGGAATGGTACACCTTCGACCAGTGGTATGCCTTAAATTAAACAGGCCAGTTCGTGTACATGTACCATGTTATAGTTATCTAGTGTACATTTACCATGTTGTAGAGATTTTGTACATCTGTTGTAATTCTGTCCTCAGGTGACTGATATATATATATCGCATGCTGATAGCAAAATACGAGCGTAGCGCGCAAGATCTATTGTGTCTAATTCCGCTTAACCCGAGGCTAGGGGCCGTATGAACCCATGTACTTCAAGATCCTCATGGTGCTCATATGAACAGTCACAAGCAAAGCGTGACTGAGATACATCATTCTCTATATGACGACTTTACATGGATTAAGAATACTGATCAGCGATGCGGATTTTATATTTTTGGAACATCATGATGTCTTGTCGGCATCATTGAAAACTTGACCGCTTCTCTCTTGCAGGAAACTAGGCTATGTTTATGTATACTATGATTGTCTTTTTGAATTTGGTGTTAATACTGTTATATGGAATAGGTCCTTGGATTATGGACGCGGATATTCTTTAATGGACGACGGCTGAATTATCAATGACGGACTAGACGCTTGTAATGAAATAAAGCAGTAAAATAAGGATCTTGCTTGATCACCGATTAACGTTTTTATCCCATATAAATTGCTTGAAAGCTGAGGTAGTTGCCAGCTATAAATGATGAGATCAGCAAACGCTTCTCCATTTATATCGATCTCTTGTTTACAGCGGTGCTTGCAAGTCCAACCCTTTTATATCCAATTCTACACCAGGGATTAAGACATTTTCTCGAACATCACCCAAGTACATTTTATATGTTGAGGCAGATTAACATCCTTTGAAATGCCGAAGATTCAAGCTGTCACTGCAACATGTCAAAAGATTGCGGTCAAATTGTTCAAATCCCGAATATAACTGAATATAAATCTACATGCTGAGGTTTAAAAACAAAGAAACCGACTCTTATCACGACTGTATTACATCACACATTGTTGCAGCCGGTATTAGTCTTGACCAAATTTAATATCAAACTTTACCGCTTCCACCATTGCATTTAGTCAGAACACAAGTAGATATTACACTGACAAAATTTAAGAAAGCTGACATAAACTAACTTGCGTATCAGCAAGAATTTGGCCTACTAAGAGAATACAATGACTCATGAGATTTGTATCTAATACCGCTTATGCCGGTGCTAGGGGCCGTGTGAACAGGTACAATAAAAGCGTACCGGAGATACAACACATATCACGAATCGTTAGATTCTTGGTATGTGTTTTAGAATAGGTTAACCAGAAGCCTATACTGCGAAGTCATGTGACTCTGTCTTCCCACTTCCCTTATGTGTGCTGTAATCACATAAGCCTGTATATACTCCTGATTTCAGATCTTATATCCGTGCCTATATGAGAAAGCTGTTCTTTATGGGATGGTGAAGTTGAAAACAAGTTTCATGAGTTCGTTGTAGAATCGATAATGTATGTACCAGGTGTTTGGTGTTGTCTATCACCTTTAGTGTATTGTTGAAATGTTACTTTACTGTTAAACTTAGCGTTTTGTTTGAGCGTCACTATATAGCTGAAATATTGCTGAACGCGACGTTAAATAATTTTATCTTTATGAGTCCGGATCACATTCCTGACCTCATGACTCTCTCCGAGTATGCTCATATTTGGGCCAATTAAGAGCCAGGCATCATTGTATCGTATATTTCATCTGCTATGAAATCGCAGACGGCCCCAGTCTCACATGTCGTCTGTTCAATGGCTGTCACTTTGAACAGACTATTCAATTTATAGTCGCGCGAAGCAGACTATTGCGCAGGAGTGATACGGGGTATTGAGACCTGCATATATGGCGCATGACTCGTTACAGTAGTATCTTATATGTTTCAGTCCCATTTCACTCTTTGCTATATATATGATTTTTTCAACTAGTAATAAATGTAACACAAAAATAAATCAAAAGCTATCAAACTATCATACTCTCGTCACTTGCATCAAATGTTGCCTGTATGTATGTTTACCTTCATACACAAGTCGACTTCTCCGTTCACACTTCGAATCAGCCTTGATATATCAGCCTATCGTTTCTCCTCAAAAGAACTAATAATTAGACACGTGTTGTGTGAGTGGGTTATTGATTGGCTATCCCATGTATCTAGCCACGCCCACCGCCATGTTAGGAGGAATGGCGTTGGGTAGATTTGTTTGGCTAGTCTCTGGTTTGTAGATCAAATTTACACCTCGGATTTGAATGCCTAGGTGGTCCGATACACCAAGGCTTATTCGAAGTGTGAAGGGAAAAGTCGCCTTGTGTAAGAAGACGGGATGTGTCGCGCTCAACTCAAGAGTGCTGATGATCCCCGTCACGGTTGGAATGAAAATGACATTGATATATTTGTCTAGGAAATAAGACAGAACCTTTAAAAGTTAAAAGTTGCCTATTGAGGTTGTTTACGCTGAATTTCGGTCAGCCGTCATAAATGACAAACAGGAACTTTTGTGGTAAAAGCAAGAATTTATGGAATTTCCTATTCGAATTCCAGGTTGTTGACTTCAGGAAAGCCATATATCAATTGCTACCGGTTCCTTTGGTACAAGGTTCGCACACTCCTTGAAAATCCTGAAAAAATGAAAATGTAATTTCCAGTACTGGAAAAACAAGATTACTCCTTGAAACTCCTTGAAAATTAACATTTGTGGTTTCGCTATATATTTTAATATATAAAACTGAACGTAGCCATCCAAATCGTTTTTCAAAAGTTCATGAGTTCGGCGCCGTAATTGGTCGTCTTGGTTATTTCATTCATAAAAGCCATAGTGAATCGTATAGTAAAATGTTAACCAATCAGAATATATCTAGGTCAATTCGCTCACCAATCCGCTGTTTTTCGATTTTAAAATATTCATAATTTGGGTGTACGGAAATTCCCAATCTCGATGGAGAACAAAGAAACAAGGAGAAAGAATGACGTCAAATGTTTGCTACTTCAATACAGCGTGGCTTAGCCACCAAGATTATCGCGACTGGTTAGCACGAGAGTCCGCCCACCGGCAATGTGGGCAAGAGTGCACTGCGGAGTCACGCAAAGGGAGCCAAACATGCCCGAGTAGTTGGGCAAAACGAATCAAGAGATCGGTCAATCTCCCGAATTACAGAATTTTTTCGTTCTGGAACAGGTGGGTTTCTATGTTGTCTTAATTCGTATAATCTTATGATTCGGTGCAAATCAGCTGTCTAGGCGTAGTGGAATAAATCCTGGGTTTCTTTTTTTCGCGTCTGAAAAAATAAGGGTCGGTATGTAGGGATTTTATTTTTTGTTGGTCTAAACTAGCGAAGACTAAAAATTCCGCCATTTTAACTAAATTCGCCGTAAGAGGTCACTGTCTGTCATTCAAGAGACATACCGTTGGGAGGGTATTTACAAGTTTTTCAAGAGTGATTTGCCCTGATAAAGGATATCACGAATTGCAATGCTGCAGATATGATCAATGAATTATACATCTCAGTATGGGTGGACCAAGTGTTAACTGGGACTTTCATCGGACCGTTCAACTTGAAATGGAGAATGATTATGGCAAGTTTCTCTAGATGTTAGCAGCTGAGTTTTGCATGTTATCCATGGTGCATTCCAGACAGCTGTAGAAAAGTCTGAATTAGGAGTTGCAAAATCTTTACGGGCCCTTTACACCCTATTCCGCGATTTTCCAGCCAGCAGGGAAGATTATATTAAAGTAACAGACGGTGCCAAGGTTCCATTGAAATTCTGCAAAACCAGATGGCTGTATGGAGTATGGAGATCAAGCCCTTAGGCAGTATAGAAGGTATCTAAATGAAGCTGCAGCCACACATTCCAGTTTTGACCTCAAGAAAGAAAGACTGGATCATCTCTGGCACGCATATATTTCTCGTAATCCAACAAGTTATGGGCGGTTGTTAGTCTGTTGCTACTTCTTTCACATGGACAGGCTACAATTGAAAGAGGGTTTTCCGTGAACAAGGAAATTGAAGTTGAAAACCTTAGAAATCAATCCATTGCTGCGCAGAGAATTATCTGTGATCATCTGAAGGTTGTTGGTGGAGTTCTTAATGTCCTATTGGACAAGAAACTGTTAGCTTCTACTGGTGCTGCTCGCAGACGCTATCAGACTTACCTGGACGAACAGAAATCCATTAAGGTTCAACCACATGTAACTGAAAAGATACGGAAACTGGAAGGTAAAACAACAGAGTTGAAAGAAAACCAGAAACGTCTGAGGAAGGACATTATGCACATCCTAAACTCATGATGGCTACATTAGAAGGAAATAATGGTAAGATACATCCGAGGAACCTTACTACAGGTTCATCGGCCGAGAGAGAGAGAGGACTAAGGTTTAATGTCGCGTTCAGCAATATTTCAGCTATATAGCGACAAAATTATAAGTACTCAAGCCAATAACTTAGTAATCCAACGTATCACACATTAAAACTTATGTAACAAACCGATTTCTCTCAAATAACCCAAGATGCAATCCTCCCTCACCCGACTAAAAAGATCTTCCAAAGTAGTCGCTCGATAAAAGACATCTCTTACAATCTGAAAATCTATGCATTCGATAAGAATATGTTTCACCGTGAGATCTTCATGGCATGGAATACACATTGGAACTGGCTCTTTTTTAGTAAATGTTCGTGAGTTAATCGTGTATGGCCGATTCTACATCGCGTGATCATGGTTTGAACGAAACGTTTCTGGCTGTTCAGATGAGTATAGCTTACAGTTTTTTTTTAACTCCTGGAGTTTCTTATTATTCACAGCATCCCATAAAGATTAAAACAGCCGTCTCACATAAGTACAAATAGAGGGTCTGAAATTGCTATATGAGATTCCAACAGGATCAACCCCATCAGCTAGGGCTGCCTTAGCCATCCTATCAGCCTCAGTATTACCTTTGATGCCAACCTGACTAGGCAACCAACAAAACACAATATCAATCTGTTGATCAAATCTACAGTCATGTAGTTGTAGAATACTCAAGATAGTTGGAGAAGTCGAAGTTCCACCTTTAATCGCTTGGAGGCATGAGAGTGAATATGAGAATATGACATATTTTCCCCCTTTTAGTGGACCCAATGTTTATGTGCTATAATTTGAGATATTAGCACATGCTACTCTCTCACCATCGTTAGAACGGCCGAGTCTCTAGTTCGAAATGCACTAAGACCTTTGTCAATCCAAATGGCAGATATATTTCTGACAGCAAAGCAAGGTCACGTCATCAAACCTTGTAACATTGCGCCTGATGATTGTTCCGCACCGAATTCTACATGTAATAATTTCAAGATTTCTAAGTGTGGACACCGTGGATGTCTCGCGTGTCCACTCTTTAATACTTCAGCTTCATTTAGTTCCGCGTTAACCGGTAACTCATATTCTGTAAACTCGTATGTTGATTAGTTTCCTGTAAGAAGTGTGGTCAACAGTATGTCGGCAAGACCACCCAAAGACTCCATCTTAGGATGAATGGTGACAGAAAATCGTTAGGAAAAAGCAATTGCTTATAGGTAAGCATTTTTTCAGGACCCGACCATAACTGGGATAACTTTAATATTGAGATCATAGACGTCGTCTATCCATCTACCAAGGATTCCGCCTTTGGATTTGAGAGAAAAATCCGAGAGCGGGAACAATTCCTGATGCTAGAACTTGGGTCAGTGTTTCCGTATGGTTAAATGATAATGCCAGTGGGTTCGGCAATGTTACAAACCGCCGTTCAAATATATCCAATATTCCCAGCTATTTAAACCCCATCAACGGAGACATCGCAGCCATGGTTGGAGAAAGTTTAATAGTGCGATGATTCACGACCATATCACTTTAAATTACTTAGTTGATTATGCTATCACACCTAATAGTATACATAGATTACGTACAGTTCTGTATGCGTTAACTCTGAGAGCTTTAAATCATATAGCCAGAGATATACAAAAATCTGCGTCTTAGGAAGTATAATACCACCCAAAATCACTAAAGTATGTCAAGATATAACATAATCGAAACATTCCAAGATCGGCTTTTCTGGAAACTCGAATACTTAGATAAAAGACTGGACATTATTAATTTACCTCGAATCCTGAATGATCCAGAGGTACGCAGCGCTGTACCAAACTATTTTAAGTTAACAGAACCTCCTTGCATTTCATATAAGTATACTAAATCTATAGCCACCAAAATATTCAATAACTCTAATGCTGTCAAGGAGTTTGACTGGAACTTATACACGTCAGGAGGCTATAGTTGCGATTGTAAATCGTCGAGTTTTATCTATACACCATGCAAACATATTGACTGGTATAACCTTGATGTAATGGGTGACAAGGACCTAAGATTTCTCCTGATGAAAGGACCCAAATATAGACAGCCGAGAAGAATAAATCTGAAGGCCGAACAGAAGATAGTCCTATATGCATTGGAACAGTACGCTATTGATTGGTCTAAGCGAGAAAAAGTTGAACCTACAGTAGGTCGTTGAAACAATCCGCCATATTGACAAAAGTACCCTTCCCCAAGCAAAACAAGTACTGAGAAACCTCAATTCGCAATAAGTTCTAGCAAATCTCTAGAGTAAATTAATCATAGTCCCAACAGACAAAGCTCCAAATAATATAATATTCACACGTAAATATTACTATAACCAGATGTTTGTTAAAGAGTTGAGTGTACACATATATCATCATCAAATACGTCTACTTACTCCCAAACTGCATTTACTCTGGAGGATTTATTTAACAATCACAAAATGTTTCTCAGGGAAAGAAGTATTTGTCTTCCAACCAATCATATCGACATACCAAAATTATACTTGACTCCCAAAATGCATAAATCACCATACAAAGCTAGATTCATAGCTGGTTCTAGAAGCTGCACCACAAAGCTTCTTTCAACCCTGTTGACGTGAGTTCTTCAGGAGATAAAAGCATTTGGGAACGGTATTGCGCCACTATTTCTAAAACTCTGGCGTTGAATGTATGTGGATATTGAAAAACTCAAAATGTCTTACGAAAGAACTTGTATCCACATGGGATTTCTCGACTCTGTATACTACAATCCTTCATCAGGACCTTAATGACCGTCTAAGTACATTAATAGTATTTGTGTTCAAGAAAACTGATCGTAGATATATTAATGTCGAAAGCCATAAAGCATTATGTAGCTCTGCTACATACAAGAGATATTATTCATGGGATGTTTCTCTGTTTATAGAATTGCTTGAAGTTCTCATTAAAAATATCTATGTGAAATTTGGCAACACAATAACAGCATATAGGTATTCCAATAGTAACTAATTGTGCACCCATGTTGGCTGACCTATACCTGTTCTCTTATTTGTCAAACCAAATAGCCTTCGAGCCTCAGTACAGAAAAAGGCAGGAGAGCTTCAACGGGTTCAGAAAGAACTGGATGAAAATCTACTGAAACTGAAATCCATGTAAATTCATTTCTATTAGACAGTAGTAAATTAAGTAGACAAATGTCTCTATCACAGTTTTTGACATTAATTCATTTTGGTTACCATGACAATGGTATAGCTCGGACTGGTGTTGCTATAAGGAATCTCGAAAGAACATTGGACAACAGCAAATGGATAACATTTTGCTTGTAAACAAATGAATAAACACTGTTGAAATCTAATTTTGATCAGATAGTTTATTTCTTCGAGTCAGTCGAACAATGTTCTTCAAGCGTGAAAAGAACAAAAAAATACATTATGATGTAGAATTCTATACTGGGATAAGTCCTAGAATCTGGTAAATAAGTCTTGGAAAACACCTGGAATTTTAAGTATTCGGTGTTGTTCACACTCTGTGGTAGTTTTGGGCTACGTCAGATATATAACTGGCGAAGCCTTTTCTCCTTTTTCCCCTATTCCTCACGCTAATTAGTTCAACTTTTTATCTAATTAATTTCGCCAGGATAGCTATGGGGTCACGCAGATGTCGGGCTCCAAACTGAGTCAATAGCACAAAGAGCAAGGTCACTGTGGCAAACGAAATAAAAGAAAACCATTGAAAATATACGTGGAAAACTATTTTTCGCCAAGCAAAATTGAGGTCAAAGGTCAGGGTCACTTTGGTCCAATCACAATCACAAATCGGGAAAATCACAATTACAACTATTTCTTTGAGGGGATACGTTAGTGGGAGGCGATATGCTAACTTTTAGGTAACAAGTTCACAGGTCTTCCTTAGGTCAAATTCACAGTGATCCCTGGTTCAACAAACTAAACCCTACTGACAGTTAATTTTGTAATATTGACAATGTAGGCTTAAGCCGTCGAATCGACCATTGTTATCTCAAAGATTTCTGCTTTAAAAAGTCAATGAGGCCTACCGGTTTTCGCTCGAATCGATAGAATACATATTTATCAACTCCCCTTGGCTTTTATTTCCTCTGTAATGCTCCTTTCATTTCCATAAACGGTAAAAGAAAAAACAATCGCGCTTGATCCAGGCTGTCAAAAACGAAATCCTTTGCTATTCTAAAAATAGATGGCTCGAACATCTATGGTGGCACGCCACTAATTGTAAATTTCGGGATTGTGGACAGGAAAGTCGGAAACGGCTCGATCATAAGGCTTTCTCTGCAACTGCAGAACAGAAGGAACATACCGCAAAATGTGTAATTTACGGGATTTACAGCGAGTGAGCGGACTCCAGTTCTTTTGACTCGCATAATCCTGAATTTAGATGGCGTCCCGTGCTAATATCGTCATCATTTATTTAACTCCAACCATACAGGGTGCTACGACAGGTACAACCATCTACATATATTATGGCGATCACATATACACTCTTAAAATGAAAGTGTTTTATTTAACATTATAAATGTCCGAGGAGTGACAACATTATATAAAGTGTTAAAGTTGTAACACTCTCAGAATGTGTTGAAAAAAGTGTTATATTTAACATTATACTGCTGTATCAGAAGCAATACAGCACTCTACAATACAGTTAAGTTCAGCATTGTAAAGTGTTGTAGTGCTCCCGATACAGCACTATAATGTTTGTTATAACACTTTATGAGAGTGTTACAAATATAACAATTTATATAATGTTGTCACTCCCCGGACATTTAATGTTAAATAAAACACTTTCGTTTTAAGAGTGTAAATTTCACCAAACTTAGGGATATATATACATGTTTGTTTAGTAAAATACAAATTAATTACAGATATATTTATGCATACTTTGTACATACATTTCTAGAGTATGAATATTCGATTTCAAATTTTCATACGCGCGTATCCATCAGAAATAGGGAAACATCGGATCTAGAACAGGGTTTGCATGTCGTGCGATCAAATATTATAATTTTCTCTTCTGCTGAAACGTCTGATAGACAAACTGATTGGCACCTATTGTCTGTAGTATTTTATTAGAAGACTTAGTATCGGAATAATATATTGGGGATAAATTTTAAGTAGATTATCAAACGATGATGGCTTGATCGCTCAATTCCTGCAAAACGAAAGGTTATGAAACTAAATTTGGATAAAACAATGTCCAAATCCCCATGCCTGACATCACTTTACTGTAATATTTCAACCGACCCATAATTTATGGGAAATTAGGTCACAACATGCTTTTTTCGAATAAACCTGACCAGCTAGTGGGACATGCGAGGACAGATCACGGTGAGAACTTTAAGTATATACTGGATGCCAGAATGATTGCCTGCCAGATCTGACATGTCATCTGGCATCCAGAAGACCTTTCATTTCTTATCATCATGATCATACACATAGCGTGATGCAACCCTGCATCTATTATTCAGCCTCTGTTTGATTAGATGCAGTTAAGGTGACCTAACATCACTGTGTGAATGCCCACTTTTGGGTCACCGAGGGGAGACTGCTAAAGCCAGGTAGTTAATTCAACAATAGTGGCACCTATTGACCACGCAGCATGACCCCCCATGTGGTATTTCAAAGGCAAGCCCAATCCAACCAACTGTATGACATCAAGTTTAGATGCTAGATTCAGAATATCATTTTCAGTATCTGAGAGGCGAACATCGTCTGCTCCAAACAATCCCGGCATTGTTTACGTTATCATATCATGGGGTATCACGGTCCCCTGAACTCTCGAAGCCACGGGGACATCTTTCGGTTGACTTGTTTCCCAGCTTTCTCAACTGCTTTAAATCCCTGGCATTCTGACACACGGACTAGACAGTTTAACATTGCAGACCACATTAAGTTAAAAAATGTTAACATTGACCTGAGTTCCTGCAGATCATTCAGAGCTGGATTTTTCCTGTACTAAATCGTTAGAACCCTAGTCAAGGATTAATACATCCCTTTCGAGGATGGTTTCGCAAATCGTTCGTAATGATTGGGAAGAGCTGCTGCCATTTGATACCTCTCTCACCACCCATCGAAAGCTCACGTATTGACTAGATCTGTACCACTTGGCCGGCTGTTAAGCCCGGCGGGGGACCCAGAAAACAAAGGAGGAGTCATAGATCCAGATTTCTTTCTCAGCAAGATTAAGGTCAAATATACCTACAATCTGATATAGGTCCTAATAGTAGATGATTTCCATCTACCAGACGCTCAATTGTCTCTTAACTCGTACATCGCAGCTTGTGTCCTTGCTCCAGTTCGGAAGCTATGTGAAGTATCGGGTGCACATACAAGCCTGAAGGGCCAATGACTTTTTCAACGTTGCACTGAATTGATAACGTGTGACTGGCAATTTATAGAAGTGGCAAAGCAGTTGACCTGGGCCACTGCCAAATACTTGATGGACTGGACACAATATGCAAGAGTGATAACCTCTCTGATCTGTTTTAGAATAACGCAAATGGATACGGATGCATTCTTCTTTTGTCCAAACTACAAATTTACTAACACTGATATCTAGGGACCAGCTCGAAGCAGTAGATTCGCCATCACGCACCTGTTCGCTACCTTCATCAGGCCAAAATATGCCAACAGAATGCACGCTCTAAAAAGCAGAGTTTCATAAAATGAACTACAAACATCTGGTAACTCATTTACATCAATGAGTCATTACGATCATCAGAGGGGTACTGTATGTTCGCTTTCAAGTCTACCAGTCTGCTACCTCCTATTTTTGTGGGAAGCCCGTTTTGTCGAGTGGTTTAGATCGCCGACATACAGTGCTGGCGATCAGGTGGCTGACTCTGGGGTCGCTGGTTCGAATCCCGCACGGGACTCGACCAAATTTTCAGCACTAGAAGCTGTGCTATTCTAAGATAGTGGTATCCCAAAATAACGAAAATACTGTTAAACGATCACTTTCTACATGACAAAAATAGACATGACTATTTAAACCCCATCAACGGAGACATCGCAGCCATGGTTGGCGAAAGTTTAATAGTTCGATGATTCACGATCATATCACTTTAAATTACTTAGTGGGTTTAACTAACACACCCAATAGTATACATAGCTTACGTACAGTTCTGTATGCGTTACCTCTGAGAGCTTTAGATCAAATAGCCAGAGATATACAACAATCTGCGTCTTCAGGAAATATAATACCATCAAAAATCATTAAAGTATGTCAAGATATAGCGTATTTTCGGTTGTATCGTCCAGTGAACATAATCGAAACCTCTCAAGATCGGCTTTTCTTGAAACTCAACTACTTAGATAAAGGACTGGACATCATTAATTTACCTCGAATCCTGCATGATCCAGAGGTACGCAACGCTGTACCAAACTATTTTAAGTTCACAGAACCTCCTTGCATTTCATATAAGTACACTAAATCTATAGCCACCAAAATATTCAATTACTCCAATGCTGTCCAGGAGTTTGACTGGAACTTATACACGTCAGGAGGCTATAGTTGTGATTGTGAATCGTCGAACTTTATCTATACACCATGCAAACATATTGTGACTGGTGACCTTGATGTGGTGAGTGATAAGGATCTGAAATTACTCCTGATGAAAGGACCTAAATATAGAGAGCCAAGAAGAATAAATCTGAAGGCCGACCAGAAGATAGTCCTGTCTGCATTGGAACAGTACGTTATTGATTGGTCTAAGCGAGAAAAAGTTGAACCTACAGTACTCGCTGATTGGCTGGACCTCACCAAGAGCAAGGTCGTTGAAACAATCCGCCATATTGACAGAAGTACTCTTCCCCAAGCAAAACAAGTTCTGAGAAACCTCAATTCGCAAGAAGTTCTAGCAAATCTCCAGAGTAAATTCGTCATAGTCCCAGCAGACAAAGCTCCGAATAATATAATATTCATATGTAAATATTACTATTACCAGGTGCTGGTTAAAGAATTGAGTGTAGACATATCTTCATCAAATACGTCTACTTACTCCCAAACTGCATTTACTCTGGAAGATTTATTTAACAATCACAAAAAGTTTCTCAGGGAAAGAGGTATTCGTCTTCCAAGCAATCATAACTACATACCAAAAATGTACTGGACTCCCAAAATGCATAAATCACCATACAAAGCTAGATTCATAGCTGGTTCTAGAAGCTGCACCACCAAGCTTCTTTCGACCCTATTGACGAGGGCCCTTCAGGAGGTAAAAGCATTTTGGGAAAGGTATTGCGCCACTATTTCTAAGAACTCTGGCGTTGAATGTATGTGGATATTGAAAAACTCAAAATGTCTTACGGAAGAACTTGATGCTAAAGGTCACATACCGTACAGACATGTATCCACATGGGATTTCTCGACTCTCTATACTACAATCCTCATCAGGACCTTATTGACCGTCTAAGTTCATTAATAGTATCTGTGTTCAAGAAAACTGATCGTAGATATATTAATGTCGGAAGCCATAAAGCATTCTTTAGCTCGACTACATAAAAGAGATATCATTCATGGGATGTTTCTTTGTTTATAGAGTTGCTTGAATTTCTCATGAAAAATATGTGTGAAATTTGGCAACACCATATATCAGCAGGAT